>VZTD01003767.1:0-33838 GCA_013397725.1 Rhagologus leucostigma | reverse complement strand
TGGGACCCAGCTCCTGTGGGACCCAGCTCCTGTGAGACCCAGCCCCTGTGGGACCCAGCTCCTGTGGGACCCAGCTCCTGTGGGACCCAGCTCCCATGGGACCCAGCCCCTGTAGGACCATGGACCCAGCCCCTGTAGGACCCAGGACCCAGCTCCCCTAGGACCCAGCTCCCCGGGACAGTCCATTGTTAACCAGAACCCTGGAGCGGGAAGGGCGGCTCGGGCGGGTGAAAAGGCTCTCGGCTCTCCCTGAGCATCCCCACCATGGTGAGCGCTCCAGAGTGACCCCTCTCCCAGATCCCCAGCTCTTCTCCTGCTTTGTGTGGCTGCAGTTCTCTCCCAGAGCAGGAACTGGGCCTGCACATTATTCTTTTAATGTTTAAACCATTTTAATCTTTCTTCCTCCCTCCACTGCAATGTTCAAACCTGACAGCCACGGGATTTTTTTTATTATGAATATGTTTCCATTAAAAGCCTCTGGTCTCAATATTCCTGTGGGGAACAATACATCTGAAAAATAATCTTACCACCGAATACTTGATCCTTGACACAAGCACACTTCCAGGACACGAAGGAATACAGGTGATCTGTCACCTTCCCTCGGAATTTCAGCAGCGAGTGGCATTTCCTGGGCAGGGGGAGGAGGTGAGCAGGGGCTGTGCTGCGGGAAGGGTTTGGAGTGTGACCCTGGATCGGGAGCAGAGCCAGGTGCCTGCCTGGAATGTCAATGGCTCCAGCCACGGTGCTGCAGCATTTATCTTTTGTCCCCTGAACACGAATCTCTCCTGCTCTCAGCCTCGTGTTTTCTTCTGAAGAGCAGTGTCTGACACTGCAGAGCATTTTTTATCCCCAGTATTTTTATCCATTGTGCGCTGTCTTTCTCATTTTTCAGGAATTCTTCTCCCCGAGGTTCTTGCATATTTATTTGTGCAGGGGTTGGGAGCTGGAGCAGGTGTCAGACCATGATGTCAGCCATAAAACCTGGGACTGAGGAGAATTCATTTTTCCCTCTTGGACAGCCACGAGCGGGTGCCACAGCAGCTGAGAATATGTGAGCCAGCATTAAAGTGCTCCCAGATCAGCCCAGAGAGGATATTTGGCATTTTTCATAGATATTTATGATTCTGCAGAATTAGCAAATCATATTTAAGTATATGAGTCTTTTTAGCCTGAAAACAAAAATAAAGCAGGAACAGTAATGTGTAAATCTAGAACACTGAGAATGAGGCAAGGGAGTTTACAAACCTTGTTTAAAGATGAATTTCTAATGAGATATAGCAAGAAATTAATCCAGTGTGACTTGGCTAATCAAGACAACAGCTCCAATTTATAATGAAGAGGGAGTGTAACTTTACTACAGGTTTTTGAGGGAAGTTGTAGGAAAAACTGTCAATAAAACCATTCAGGGCAAACTGCTGAGGACAATGTGGGTGTTTGTACCAGCCCCAAGCACCGTCAGTGTTTAATACCCAAATAAAGAGATTTAAGCTCCAGGCTGCAGAGCCTTCCCAGGCCCCCAGAAGGTCGTGGAGGCTCATGTCCCAAAGCCCTACAAAGTGTGTCAGATTCCTTCCTCCTCTGGCTTGGCTCTTTCCTGTAATCCTGGGTCCTCCCTACACCGTCATTTTTCCCAATCCAAACTGCATTTCTCCTCCTTGAGTTCCCTCTGTGTCACCCGTGGCTAATTCTGAGCACAATCCAATCACACTTGAACCTGTCCCCTCGTGCTGGTGACAGTACCTGGCCAGAGGGCGATGCCAGGGCCTGCAGACACTGCCACAGACGGTTCCTAATTAAAAGAGCTGATAGAAATCCTCAAATAAAATGTGACTAGAGATGGCTTTTCGTTTTTTTTTTCCTTCCCCCAGAATTCAGTGAGTGTAATAACCAGCTTACAAATAAATGGAGATGTAAATAAAGCAGGGTGCAGTGCCAGTGAGCCCGGGTGCTGGGACTGTTGTAATTGTAAAAGTTGCCACCGTGGTGAAAATAAATTACATTTATGCGTTGTCTGTGAGTCAGACACTGGGCACGGAGTAACAGCTGAGAGGAAAAGCTTTCACAAGTCTATTAACTGTAATGGATTTGGAGGTTCAAACACACCATTTATCATCCGAGGCCCACCCAAAATGAAAAGCAATGTGTAGTGCTAATTAAATACCAGTGCCAGCAATTAACTGCTCCCCAGAGGCTCCGATTTCCCAAGATAAGGGAGTGGATGCCATTCAGAGTGGAGCTCAGGCCCTTCTGGCGCCAGAGGAGCATTGCTGGGGACCCACCAGGGCTGTGTCCAGCTCTGGGCCCAGCACAGGAAAGATGTGGAGCTGTTGGAATGAGCCTGGTGGAGGCCACGAGCTGCTCCCAGGGCTGGAGCCCCTCTGCTCTGGAGGGGCGGCCTGTCCTGCCCGGGTCTGTGGCACTGATTAATCCCTTTATCCTTGGTCTGCACTGGAAATCCTTTTCCAGTACCAGACTCCTGTCTGGGCTGCTCCAGGACTCTTGATGCCGTACAGGCTCAGGCAGCAGCAGTGCAGAATTAAAGCCGAAGCCTGGATCCTCCCGAGACTGTGCTGGATGGATTAAACACATTTTTCAAATGCTCTTCTAAAGCTTCAGACCAGGAGAAAAGCAGCAGCTCGGCTCTCTAACAGCGGTGCCTCTATTCAGCAGCTGGAATAGAGCTGATGCATTATGCATCGGGGAGGCAGAGGTGCTGCTTGAGGACAGGCAGGGCTGGGTTCCAGCTCTGCCCAGAGCACCTGTGGGGCAGCCAGGACACAGCAATTCCTGCTCCAAGGTGGCTGAGGGAGCAGAGGCAGCTCAGAAAGCCTCGAGCCAGAGCGTGTACCCCAGCACGGCCCGAGGGGAGCCCTGGGTCGAGCCCAACCTCTGATGAACACCCCACGCCCATTAAACAATGCCCACAGTGCCAGGTCTGCTCGTTTCTGGAACACTTCCAAGGGTGTTACCACAGCCTCGACCCTGATGACAGAGACATTTCATAGAACCAGAGAATCCCGCTCCCAGGGGGGTGGGAAGGGACCCACAGGGATCATCCAGTCCAACCCCTGGCCCCGCACAGACACCCCAACAACCCCACCCTGGGCATCCCTGGCAGCGCTGTCCAAACGCTCCTGGAGCTCTGGCAGCCTCGGGGCCGTGCCCATTCCCTGGGGAGCCTGGGCAGTGCCCAGCACCCTCTGGGGGAAGAGCCTTTCCCTGAGATCCAGCCCGACCCTCCCTGGCCCAGCTCCAGCCGCTCCTGGGTGCTGTCCCTGACCCAGGGAGCAGAGCTCAGAGCTGCCCTCGGGAGGAGCTGCAGCCCTGGTGAGCTCTGCCCTCAGCCTCTTCTTCAGTCCCTGCTACACTGGGAGCTGTTTTTAAAGCTGCCTGGGAAGTCGTGGGTACTGATGGATACAAATAACCAGCTTTTACAGGCATCGTTCTCATCTTGGTTCCTCCAGTTGAAAAATCCTTGGCTTTTATTTTATTTCTCTCTAGTCTGAAGTGCTGGATTTGAATGGTGAATGCTTAAATGGGCTTGAGAGTAATGTTGGAAAGGAGATGAAGCAAATAGCCTTAAGTGCTCTCTTTAAAAGGAGATAACAATTATCAATGTCTGAGGGAAAGTAACGTATAAAAGTGATGCAAACCCCTTCCAGTGGTTATAATATAAAAGAATCAGAACAGCAAAAAAATGAAGCTCTCGCATTTAGCCAATTAACTCAATTAAATATACTGTTATGGGAAGATGCTGCAGAGAGGTTCACGATCTGCCAGGAGTGAGTTTATCGTGGTTCAGAAGCACCAGAGAAGGGGTGTGAGGGGCCCAAGGCGGGGTGCTGGAGGGTAAAGTCCTGCAGTGCCATCAGGGAGGGACCCACTCCTCGGTGCCCGGGGATCTCCAGCAGCGTCAGGGGCCCTCAGCGGCACCCCATCAGCTCCACGGGGTTTGAGAGGAGACAACCCAAAACCTGGAGAACCTGGCACATCCTCCTTGTTCCAGTTTGGGGGCACAGTGAGGAGGGACTCTCAGAGACCTCTCAGGGTTTGGTGAAGAGCGGTTCCTCTGAGACACCTGTGAGAGCCAGCCCCAGCAATGCCCTACAGGAGCTTCCTGGGGCATCCTGCTCTGGACGAGCCGGGAGCAGCATTTCTGGGACTGGATGGCAGGGAAGGTCTTGGTGCTGCCAGAGCAGCATTTCTGGGATTGGATGTGCAGGGAAGGTCTCGGTGCTGGCTGGAGCCAGAGCAGCATTTCTGGGATTGGATGTGCAGGGAAGGTCTCGGTGCTGCCAGAGCAGCATTTCTGGGATTGGATGGCAGGGAAGGTCTCGGTGCTGGCTGGAGCCAGAGCAGCATTTCTGGGATTGGATGGCAGGGAACGTCTTGGTGCTGCCTGGGCGATGCTGAGCGATGGATCAGGACAGGGGTCAGTGGTGGGCTGGGCAGGGCTGGGCTAACAGCTGGACTCGGTGCCCTTAGAGGGCCTTTCCACCCCCAGTGGCTCTGGCTGCAAACACCCTGGGAGGGCAGGACACCCCGAGGGTCAGAGAGCCGACGGTGTCCCCCGGCACGGCTCTGGATCACCGCTCACCTGTGCTCACCTCAGCTCCCGCCCCAGCCTCCTCATTAGCAGAGCCCTCATCCTTTCCCTCTCCCCTCCCCGGTTCCACGCCCACAGCAACATTTGGATTTCTGGATGTGGAAGGCTGCGCTCACCACGCCCGGGTTTCCAGGGAGAAGCCAATTCATCCTTAAAATCACAGGGAGAAGACACATAATCATTTGTTATCGAGCGGACAGAGAATAAATCACTCTCGGAACGCAGCTCTAGGAAACACCAGGGCAGTGAGGGGGCAGGTGATGGGGCAGGCAGGGAGGAGCTGAGGCTGTGGGACAAGGCCGGCAGCGGCTGCTGGGCGCGGTGTGGCAGTGACACCCGCGGTGACCACGGCGTGTGGGGGAAGCTGCTCTGTGCCTCCATCCAGGAGCTGATTACTGACCCCAGAGGTGCAGCTGCTGGGATCAGAGCACAAGGACCTGGGGGCAGCAGGAAGAAGAGGAGGAAATTCTGTATCTCTGTCACTAAATCAACCACGGTTGATGGAAAGTGAAGGTAACACCTACAGGGAGGTAGAAAGCACCTGTACCAGGTGCTGGAACGAGAGCAGGGCTGCATTCCATCGGCATCCCCCTGCAGGCAGCTGTCTCTGCATCCTAGAGGAACTTCTTCCCTCCAGGCGATGCTCAGCACATCCACAGTTTGTACCGAATTCCAGGCGCAGTGGTGGGAACAGGGTGTTCTCGTGAAGGAGGGCCATGGAGATCTGTTCTCGTGGAAAGAGACATTTTGACAGCGAATGCAGAGACAGAAATAGCACCGAATTCCCAAGTTCGTGTTGCCCGGTGCTGCTGTGCACAGCACGGCTCCACAAACTCCTGTCTTCTCTGCCCACAAAGAATCCCTGATTTTAGGAAGGAATTCCTGGCTGGGAGGGTGGGCAGGCCCTGGCACAGGGTGCCCAGAGCAGCTGTGGCTGCCCCTGGATCCCTGGCAGTGCCCAAGGCCAGGCTGGACACTGGGGCTGGGAGCAGCCTGGGACAGTGGGAGGTGTCCCTGCCATGGCAGGAGTGGCACTGGGGGGGATTTAAGGTCTCTTCCCACCCAAACCATTCTGGGATCCCATGATCCCCTCCCTGCTCCTGCACACCCTGGCAGAGGTGGGACATCTGCTGCCTCTTCCTCCTGGACCGTGTCTCTCTCCTGCTGGAGGAAGGAGCTAATTAACAATTCCAAGCTTTTCAGTGGGCAGGGATGGGTTCACAAACTGTAAACTTACATAGAATTCACACTGAATTTTTGCAAAAGAAGAAAAAAATTAGAACTGCAGAAAAAAGTGCAGCCCCGTTCTGCACTGCTCTCCCCCTTCCTGGCCTGCCACAAACCCTTTTGATTGACTTTTTAACTTCATCCTCCTGTTGAAACTGCTAAATTAAAATGTTTCCACAGGAAACCACCCCTAATGTGAGTGTCAGACTCCTGGCAAAAATCCACTTTGCCCGGAGTGGTGACCAGGCTGCCAGAGCTCCATCCCCAGCCCTCACACACCCTGTGCTGGGCCGTGCTCCGCGTGCCCCATCATTAATTAGGGAGCGCCACAGCTCCTGCCAGGACAGCCACGGGCTCCTCTGCTCCTGCTCCACATCCGTGCTAAGCTGAGAGGCACTCACGGGAGCTGGACTTGTTCCTATCCCAGATTTAATTTACCTGCACAAGGCTTTGATATATTGCGCCCCATCAACTCTAAAATCCCAATAATCAGTTACAAATCGTTATGATTGGAGCTCATCAGTGGCCTAAATGTTGTTCCAAGCTGCTTTCTGGGTGCAAGGGAGGCAGAATGGAGTTGTGAGTGCCAAAATCCACATCTGCATCCTTCTGCCACTGATTCCCTGGGCAGGAGGAGCCACTGAGCCGCCCAGGGATCAGCAGCAAGGACAGAAAGGGGAGGAAGGCAGGGAACTGGTGAGGAGGCAGAAGGATGAGCCCAGAGAGGCTGCTCGGAGCCGGGGAGAGAGGAGCTGAAGGTCTGGCTGTGGTAGGGAAGGTGTGTGCTGATGTCCTTATGAACAACTGGGTGCGTGAGGGGATGGGCGTGAGCGGCTTTGGGATGTATCTGGATGTCTGTCCCCGCTTCCAGCCGCGGGTTTGTTCCAGAGCCCGCACAGTTCGGCTCCTGAAACAGACAAATTGGTCCGCACGAGCCTGAACTTCCAAATTTTGGGGTAAAATGTCACGTTCAAGGGGGATAAGGGGCAGGCGGTTCGGGAAGGCTGCACCTTCCTGGTACCTCGGCACTGGGGAAGGAAGAGGGCACCGTGCGGCCGGGAGTTTGGGATGAAAGGAGGCTGCGCCCTCCGAAACCCCGAGAGAGAAATCCCCCGGGCTGTGCCCCAGGGGGCTCCGTCCCTTCACTGGAATGAAGCTGCAGGGCTCCTCCGGCCCCTTCATGGACACGGGCTCTTCCCAGCCGGATTTTCCACACAGCTGACAAAGCCCCGTGACCCCTCTGTCCTCCCCGGTGTTCCAGAGGAGCAAACCCTCTGTGGGACCCCCCACCCAGCCCGGGTGCCATGGGGAGGGACGGGGGCTGTCCCTGATGGGGGACACCAGAGGGACCTTGGTGGCTCCAGCCCTGGAGCTGTGCCCAGGAGCAGAGAACGCAGCAGCACAGAATCATAAAATCCCAGAATCCCAGGATTATTTGGATCAGGAAGGACCTTAAATCCCACCCAGTGCCACCCCTGCCAGGGCAGGGACACCTCCCACTGTCCCAGGCTGCTCCCAGCCCCAGTGTCCAGCCTGGCCTTGGGCACTGCCAGGGACCCAGGGGCAGCCACAGCTGCTCTGGGAATTCCAGCCCAGCCCCTCCCCACCCTCCCAGACAGGAATTCCCAATTCCCAATATCCCATCCATCCCTGCCCTCTGGCAGCGGGAAGCCATTCCCTGTGTCCTGTCCCTCCATGCCTTGTCCCCAGTCCCTCTCCAGCTCTCCTGTCTCCTGGGAGAATATCTGCTCCCTGAGCAGGGGGCTTAAGGCTGACAAAGAAAAAAACCCCTTTGAGATTCACCACAGGTTCCGGGCTGTTTTCCTGGTTTGATTTCTTTTGTTTTGTTTTGTTTATTTTCCATTTGTGGATCTTTGGAGCCCACTTAAAGGGCGGCAGCAGAATACAGATATAAGAAATGACATCCTGTCTTTAGGATGAGATTACTGCTGCCTTAATGGACCCTCAGAGCAATGGAGTAAATAGAGGGAGATAAATCCGGGGGGTTATACAATATCTTTAGAAATATTTTTTATTTCTCATATTTATAATGTTTTCTCACAATGCAATTCTACAAAGCCATTAAATACAAACGCGAAGTTCATAACTTGTGTAAACTTCCAAGAGAATGTTTTCCTTCCAGCCTGGTAATAAATGTCCATGTGAAATGCATTTAAATAACATTTTCAATCCAACAAGTAATGCCAGGAATGACATTTTAAAAAGTTACAGTACGAAACTCAAAGCGGGAATCAGATGCAGAATAAAAAAGAGAGATAACTCTGCAAAGGAGCCTCAGCTCAGCAGAACAGTGGCTCAGGTGTCTTTGTGACAGGTCCTTGAATGGTTTTTGGGGTTTGCCTGTATGGAAGGGAGCACCCAGGACTTGGAGGTGCCCATGGCCAGAAAAGAGCAGCAAAAGCCAGAGGGGTCAAAAAAAAAATGCTCAGAGTGACCTCCTCAGCATGGAAATTGGTGAGTGTTTGTCTCTACCTTCTGATAATAATAACAGGAATAAAAGAATGGAGGGAGAGAGGGAAGGGAGATCAGGGAGGAGAGGACAGGAGACCACCAGCCCCGGCTCCAGCATCGACCCAGGGCACAGTGGCCACGGTCCTGGGGGCCACCTGAGCCCTGTGGGGGCCCCTTCCCATGGGCAAGTTCTCCCTGCCCTGGGACTGGGTTTCTCCTCCTCACAGGACCGGGTGAGGACGTGCAGCCCGTCCACCGGACCTGCCTGGGAACGGGACCCTCGAGGGTGTGCTGTGGGTCCGGATCCCCCTCTGCGGGTCCTGCCCCACCTCTGTGCTCGCTGTGTGCCCTGCATGGACCAGGACAGGGCTGGTGGCTCCAGAAGGGTGCTAGCCCACCTCTCCGCGCATTAACTCCTTCCTGCCCAGGCTTCCGCACCCCTGTGACACCCCCTGTGTGCCTTGTGACACCCCACAGGCAATACTGACCGAGTCCCCGAGTCACAGCCTCGGCCGCAGCTGTTCACCTCCAGGGAATCCNCTTTCCCCAGCGTGGCTCCGTTTCCAGTGGCACAGGCCGGGAGCACTTCCCCAGGTGATAACAGCTCCTGCTCTGCACCATCCCCATCTCACAGCCCAGTTGTCGCCGCGGGCGCACAGAGCTTCCCGAAAAGCTTCCGAAATGCACCGAGCGATGCAGCGGGCTCGGCTCTCCCGGCCTGGGGCTTCGCTCTGCCGGGGGCACACGGGCACAGGGCAGGGGGGGAAGGCGAGGGCAGCCCCAGCCCCGCTCCGCGTTCTCTCTGAGGCAGTGAGGGCGATGTCCTCTCCTCGTTTATCAGCGGGCAGCGCGCTCCCGGACCTGGCTGGGAGCTGAAGGCGCTGTCACCGCTTGTGGCCGTGCCACAGAGATGCTCTGCTCTGGTTTGAGCAGCACTGAGCCCGCGAGGCAGGAGTGGCCGTGTCACTGTCCCCCCCCAGCTGCTGTCCTCACTGCCCCCGGCAAATCCCAGCACAGCTCCCCGGGAATGAGGGAGGGGGGCCGGTGGGGCTGTGGGATGTGTGCAGGGCTGGGAGGGTGGGCAGGCCCTGGCACAGGGTGCCCAGAGCAGCTGTGGCTGCCCCTGGATCCCTGGCAGTGCCCAAGGCCAGGCTGGACACTGGGGCTGGGAGCAGCCTGGGACAGTGGGAGGTGTCCCTGCCCTGGCAGGGGTGGGGCTGGGTGGGATTTAAGGTCCTTCCCACCCAAACCATTCCAGGATTCTGTGGTTTAACCCCCACGCTCTCTCCCTCTGGACACCCTGGGCTGTTCCCTTTGCTGATTGCTCCTTCCTTGGGGATCAATCCCCACCCATGGGCCCTCCTGGCGGGCTGTGCCCCTGGCTGTGCCCCCTCTGCCCACAGGGCAATGGTTCCCAGGACTGCTTTGCTCACAAATCTGAACCACAGCACCAGAACAGCCCCTGTGAAGAAAATTCTCTCCATCCAGACAGACCAGCAGGAGTTTCTAGTCCACATCAAGTTCCAATTAATTCCCTTTCTTAACGACTGCAGCACTCCAACAAGTTGCTCCATATAACAGAATCAGAGGAATTAGAAGCAAGAAGATGCATTAAATCATGGAATACATCTCCTTGCCAATGCAAAATCTGTTCCCCTGAGTCCATTCCGAAGGAACTTTTTAAATAGACTCAGATTAAATGAATTTTTAGACACACAGTCCCCGGATAGCTGCTCAGAGCGCTACGTGTGAATCACAGCTGTATTGTACCAGCCAAATAGGAAAATGTTAATGCAGAGCTCCCGAATTCTTCCTGGTTCCTCGGCAAATCCTTTCTGGATTTAAGCAATTTCCAAGCAGCTTTGAGACCAAAGTGCAATGTGATTCCTAAACCTGCACTCAGTGAATCAGGAGCCACTGAAGATGAGGTTGATGTTATTTAATTACACACCAGTGTTCAAATGTGTCTCATGTTCTCATTTTTGTTCTGAAATACGATTTCCCTCTGGATTGCTGCTAGAACAGGGCAGGGGTGTGATTTCAAACCCAGCTGGGAGGAGCTGTGTCCCCGCTGGGAGGGAGCAGAGCATCCAGGACTCGGTGGGAGCACAAAGCTGGGTAAACAGGAACTCGCGTTCCCTTTAGCGTTTTCTCACACCTTACCCCCCTTTCCCTGGAACTGCCCGGAGCTGGTAGTTCAGTTTTCTTCCTGGAACACTTGTCATGCAAGATGAATAGGAAATACAATATTGAATTAAACTTCGTTTACCTTCACCCACTTGTTTTGACTCTAAAGGTTTTTATCATAAAATTCAGGTAACCTGCAGCACTCAAAGCAGGGAGTGCCTGGGTACAACACGATGCTCTTCATTCATATTCACACATTAATTTGTGAATCATAAGATTTTTAACTCTGATAAGTGTCTGCACATCAAGGTTATTTGTCTCTTAATAGACCCGGTGCCTGGGTAGAGAATCAGCCAACAAGGGCTTTTTTCCTTCTCCTTTCTTTCAGAAGTGGAACATGACAGGATGACTACACCATAACATAAATTAATGGTAATTGCAACGTTTTCTTTTTTAATTGCCTAAAAATTGGTTTAATGTGTTTAAAAAAAAAAATACACGTCAAGTAACTCTCAATGGAAGATGCTGTGTAAGCTGTGAGGAAATCTGAGAGCTGGGAATGTTCATCTGGAGAGGAGAAGGCTCCAGGGAGAGCTCAGAGCCCCTTGCAGGGCCTAAAGGGGCTCCAGGAGAGCTGCAGAGGGACTGGGGACAAGGCCTGGAGGGACAGGACACAGGGAATGGCTTCCCACTGCCAGAGGGCAGGGATGGATGGGATCTTGGGAAGGAATTCAGCAACAAACCTGACTCTGGGCAGCACCTCCCCGTGCCTGCTCAGAGCAGCTCTGAAGCAGCACCAGCCTGGGGCATGGCCCTTTCCTGGAGCCTGAGGGATGTTTATTCCCGGGACATTTCCCTTGCTCAGGAATGCTGTGCCACTGAGCTGGAATGCCCAGAATCCATAACACCCCATCTCCTTCCTTCCTTCCTCCCAGCCTTCCCCTGGTTAAGCCACCAGCCAGGATGGACAGAACCGGCTGGAGATGTCACTGCAGGGCCTGGGGTGGCTTCACTGTGGGACACGCACGGCTGGGTGCCACCAGCCCCTCAGCAGCCACTGCCACGCTCCTGGTGAGGGCAAATCCCAGGGTGTCTCACACATCATCTGGGGGGGAGTCCTTACCTCTGCAAAGGACCCTGCTCTGTGCCCTGCTGGGCTCTGGGGGTCCCTGGGGGTCCCTGCTGGGCTCTGGGGATCCCTGCTGTGTCTCTGGGGGTCCCTGCTGGGCTCTGGGGATCCCTGCTGTGTCTCTGGGTGCCCCTGCTGTGTCTCTGGGTGCCCCTGCTGTGTCTCTGGGGGTCCCTGCTGGGCTCTGGGGGTCCCTGGGGATGCTGGGGACAAGAGAGGTGACGGGAGCTGCTGGCTGCAGATGCTCTGAGGGTGACAGACAGAAGAGCATCCCTTGGGGAGCAGAGGTAACACTCACAGAGTGATTTAATTCCTGCTCTGAGGAGCACACAGGTGGGATGCACAATTGTTTAGACCCAATTATGAGAGAGCCCTGCTGCACCAGTGAAGAGCTCCCCAATTTCCCCTTCTCCCACAGCCTCTGGGTGAGTAATGAAGGCTGGAATGCACATTCCTCTTCGTCCCGTGTAACACCGAGAAAAACAGAAAGGTCATCTCCTGGAGCACAGCATTTAGGAATGTTGGAGGTCACTTATTTCAGTTACTCTGTCAGAGTCTATCCCAAGAAATAATCAGATTTCATGCACAAATGAGTTTCCAGTGGAAAACTTTTCCACAAACCCAGTTACAAGAAGCCTGGATCATTAAAAACCTTGGTGGATAACACCCACATGTGCTCACAGTTAGTTTGCACTCTTGCTTCTAACACCAAAATCAGCCCCAACAGACACGTTTCTATCACACAAAATTGTAACTTTTAATACATTTTAGTTATTTATTCAAAAAGAAACAAAGAAGAATATTCATGTAGAAGCAATTTCCAGTCTCAGGCTCTGCTTTTCTCTCCTGTTCAAGTTGCCTGTGGACTCCTGTGCTACCCCGAGGGGCCCCTTCAGCACCGACTGCTGCTCACCCCAATTAACAGCTCCTGAAGAAGGGCCCCTCTGTGCAGATCAATAACACAAATAAACCCGGGCACACTGCTCCAGAGCTTTGGTGTCTCTTTCAAACAGCCCCTTTTGGTAACAATCTCATAATTCCTGGCTGGGAGGGTGGGCAGGCCCTGGCACAGGGTGCCCAGAGCAGCTGTGGCTGCCCCTGGATCCCTGGCAGTGCCCAAGGCCAGGCTGGACACTGGGGCTGGGAGCAGCCTGGGACAGTGGGAGGTGTCCCTGCCATGGCAGGGGTGGCACTGGGTGGGATTTAAGGTCCCCTCCAACACAGGGCACTCCATGATTTAATGGCTCTGTGATTCTGAATCTCCTGTAGCATTTGTTACCAAGGCACCCACCCGGGCCCAGCGGAGCCGGTGCAGCGCCTGCTGGATGTGCCTCGGCTGGGTGGAGCCTGCCCCACCCGTGCCTGTTTGGGCAGAACTCTGGCACAGAGGTGCCACAAGGGACCTTGTTCCCCACGGCAGAGTCTGCGCAGTTGCAGGTGGCAGCAGCACACACCCTCCGGGATGCGGGATGGGTGCTTCGCTGTGCCCAGCTCTTCCAGAGAACAAATCCTGTTATTCTCTTACGTAAAAAAACCAAAGAATTCTATGCCTGTGGTGCGTTGCTTTTGCTGCTTCATGGTCTCTTTTGTGTGCCACGGGAGCACTTCTGCTTCCCCACACAGGCTGTCACAGCGGGGCTGCTCGTGCGCCCTGTCCCACCTGGCACCTGACTCACATCATCCTCCCGCTGCTCTGCCACAGGCAGCAAACCCAGAGCTCTAATTCCCCTCATATGCTTGTTTTTCTCAGCTGTGACAGTTCTTCATCTGGTTTTTGTGGGGTTTTTTACTTGAACTTCATAAGCCACTAAATTGGCACATTCTGGCGTTCTGATTTAATTCTCCATGTCAGGGCTGTCACCTTTATAAATATTTCTCATAAGTTTTACGGATCACTGCCTCAGCAGGCTGCTAGAGAGGAAAAGGGGAGTAAATAGCATCTTAGGATAAGTTGTTGAACATTTTTGTAGCTGTTGGGGTGTAACTGGGTCTGGCCTTGTGCTGGCCTGGCTCAGGACAGCCAGGGAATGCTGCTTGTGTTGGTGCTGTGGAAGCACAACCCCTGTGGGTTATTTAAAATGAGCTGAAGTAAATGAACTAGGAGGCTGGAAGTTGGGAAAGGGCAGAGAAACACTGGGGAGGAAAGAAATACTGGAATCATTCAGGTTGGAGAAAACCTCTAAACTCATCGAGTCCAAGCATGGGATCGTCAGGTCCAGCCAGTCCACGGGAGGCAGGGAAACCACTCCTAAAGGGCACGAGGCAGAGTTCAGGCAAAGCTGTCACAGGAACCAGGAGATGTTTTAAGCAGGGAAATGGTGGGAAGCAGAGGTGGAGGAGGGAGCCAGAGAAGGACGTCAGGAAAACGTCAGGAAATCCTGGGACGGCGCGAGAGGCGGCCGACAGCTGTGCAGTGCCCAAGCCCAGTAAGGAGGGTCACTGGGAAACAGCGGCCCAGTTCTCCGGGCTCCAGGATGGGCCTGGAGAGGGAGAAGCTCTTGCTGGGAAAGGGAAATGCTGTGGGGCAGCCAGAGGGAGCCTGGGGGGAGATTGCCCAAGCAGGAGGTGCCAGAGATGCATCCCAGGAGCCACGGGGTGCAGCTGAGGACAACCCGAGCTCTTCATTCCCAGCTTTCCCCCCTCTCTGGACCTTCAGCAGGTTCTGCTGCATCCTGGAAAATAAATAAACCAACAGAGCCAGAGCAGAACAGCTCTGCAGGAACGGTGTCACCAACACCAGGCATGCACACGGAGCCTCTTCCCGCTGCTTGGCAGCTTCCGCAGAGCCCCGGGATTCAGCTGGGCTGCTCTTTCCAGGAGGATCTCTGAGAGGGAAAATGTTCCTGGAAATGGTAAATAAAATTTCATTATCATGACAGATAATGCATTAAAGTGTAACAACATTTTTTTTATTGGATTCATAGGAGGTGAAATGAGGGTCATCCGTCCCAATCTGCTCTGATCGGTCCTGGCCCTGCGCCCGCTCCGTTCTCCCACCCCGGCTCGGCGATGATGGAAGCTGATTGAGGTTTGGATGAGCTGAGCAGGTTTTGCTTTTTATGGAGCTCCACCAGCTGTGTGCGCATCGCCTGCGCTCCAGCTCTGAATCCAAACAGAGCCGGGGCACGGAGACACGGAGAGACGGATCCTGAGCCCACACACCTCGCCCAGGAGCTGCAGGCAAAGAACGCCCCTTTGAGAGGGCAGCGAAGGAAAAACCCCACATTTCAGGATCGCTGAGGGCACAGTTACCTCACTGCAAGGAGGCCTTTGGGATAAGGGGAGCAAGATCCTTTTTTCTGGGTGCAGGGGTGGAGCTTCCAGGGGGAGACCCTGGGCCCTTTGGTGGCCTCAGCTCCCCAACACCTCTTCCCCTTGCACGGTTCCCTTGGAGCAGCCTGGGAGAGTGGAAAGGGTTCCTGCCCTTGGAAGGAGGTGGAACAAGGTGGGGTCTAACGTCCTTCCCTCCCGAACCGTTTTATGATTCCTTGATTTTGTGATTCTGGGATTCGCGGTTCCCTGATTCTGGGATTTGTGATTCCTTGATTCCATGACTCAGGTGTGCAAATGCCTGCAGAGCCCCACTGCCCTGCTGGGTTCAGCACGTTCCAAGTCTTCCTTGATGCAGAGGAAGAGCCTGGAGAGAGGCAGATTCCCAGCCTGGAATGGGATGTGTGCTGGCAAGTGGAACATCTGTGTCTCGCTCCTTCGCCGCCACTCCCAACTCCAAACAAAAAGCAAAGACGTTGATCCAAGCTCCTTGTTACTAAAACACTGCAGGACCTGGTATTCAAACCAGCAATTGGTGTTTCTTTCTATCTTAGGTGTTATTTACTGCTCGTGGAAGGAGCTGCCAGCCGGTTAATTCTGTGGATATTCCTAATTATGGCTGGGGATAATACCAAGGACAATTGAAATAAAATTACTGTAATTTTAAATCAAAAACTTCTCTATGTTTGAAATGATTAAAAGGCCATGTGTAAATATCACCATGTTTTGATTCATTTTCCCATGAAATTTCAGTGGAATTATTTTCTCTAGCAGGAGATGTTAATAACAACGCCGGGAAATTGAACATCAAGGTTTAACTCGAAGGCAATAAATCAGCACAGCAAAAAGGTGAAGGGTTGTACATTACGAAAACATTTCCCAAGATAATTACAAGTTGGAGGCATGTGTTGATTGAGTGGGAAATATTATCGGATTGACAAGGCTGGATTCACAATGGAGATAATCAGGTGAAGTGTTGCTCAGGGATTTTAAGGAAAAGTCAGCTGAAACCCCACAGTAATTACACGGAGTGTCTGCAGAGCTCTGCAGGCACCCCGAGCTCCCAACAACCCGCCCTGAGCAGGCCCCGTGCCCCTGACAGGGACACTCCTGTCCCTCACCACCCCTGCTCCGGCAGCTCTGGGTAGAGATCCAGGGCTCCGGGGCTGGAGCTGGGCAGGGGTGGGCAGAGCTTCCCCGGGTCTGGAGGCAGCAGCACAGGCACCTGCACGGAACCCTCCGAGCCACGGACGTGCCTGGAGGACACAGCTCGCCCTGGAAGCTTTGGAATATTTATTTCCAGTGGGAGGGGCCGGTTGGATGGCAGCACTGAAGCTGCTGTTTGGGTTAAAGGAACTTAAATCCCACCCATCCCACCCCTGCCAGGGCAGGGACACCTCCCACTGTCCCAGGCTGCTCCAAGCCCCAGTGTCCAGCCTGGCCTTGGGCACTGCCAGGGATCCAGGGGCAGCCACAGCTGCTCTGGGCACCCTGTGCCAGGGCCTGCCCACCCTCCCAGCCAGGAATTCCTTCCCAATCTCTCATCCATCCCTGCCCTCCTTCAGCTCAAGGCCATTCCCTCTTGTGTTTGGTGCTGTTAAATCTTGTATCAGCTGCCGATGTCATGATTCTGAACTTATTAGGAACAAAAGTGACCTTTTGGGTCATTTTCCTGAACTTCAGGAGGGAATGAGGCCCTCATGGAAGACACCTCCCAGGAAGCGAAGTTTAGCCGCATTTAAAAGACTCTGTTCTGGCAACCCATTCCAGTCATCTCATTAAGTCTGAATAAATATGAGAATCTAATATTAATTTCGTCTTCATATATCCAAATTAGAAGGCAGCAGTGAAGAAAACAACATAATCTGATTAAACAAATTAGAATCACGCTGCTAAAATTGCCCTTCAGTATTTATTTATTTTCAACTGCAGTAGCTTAAAAAAATCTGCAAAACAAACTCCTCCAAATGTTAGGGAACTTCTCCCTGCCCGTGCTGCTCCCCAGGAAGCTCCCAGCTGGGAGTGCACTGCAGGCTCAGAGCAGAGATTCCAGCTCCAGACTCCACCCCTGCATCCGGCATTTTCCTTTAGTCCTGCTCCAGGCCCAGGTGGAAGCAGGGAAACCTGGGCTGAAAACTGATGTCAGCTCTCCTGGACACCCACTGTCCCTCAGGCAATGGCTCCGTGCCAGGACATCAGTGGGGGACATTCCTTGATATGAGAATTGCAGCATCCCTTCGTATCCCTGGAAGTGTCCCAGGCCAGGTTGGACAGGGCTTGGAGCAACCTGGGAGCGTGGGAGGTGTCCCTGCCCATGGCAGGGGTGGAACTGGATGAGTTTTAAAGTCCCTTCCAACCCAAACCAGTCTGGGATTCTGTTAATTATAAAAAAATTCTAATATTTTTAAAATGTTTATAGTATTTTATTATTGATGTTGCTGTATTTTATTATAACATTATTAAATGGTCTCAAATAGTGTTTATTGTATTGAAATAATTGCATCATATACTAAATCCATTTAAAACTGTCCATCTGTCAGTCATTTAAAATGAAAAAACCACCATGCAACAAACTTTACCTTTATTAGAGAAGTTCAGTGTTGAACCAATTTCCTTCAGTGTTTCACCAATGACATGGAAAAAGCAGAATTATTTCTGCCCAGAGGGCAGGGACAAGTCAGGCGTTTAAAAGAAGGCAGAGCTTGGTGAACCCAGCCTGGCCATCAGCTCCCAGTTTGCCCTACAGCCTTGCCTGGAGTTACAGGGAAGAGCAGGAGGGACCTGGAGGGGCTGGAGCAGGGAAGGGAACGGAGCTGGGAAGGGGCTGGAGCCCCAGGAGCGGCTGAGGGAGCTGGGAAAGGGGCTCAGCCTGGAGAAAAGGAGGCTCAGGGGGGACCTTGTGGCTCTGCACAACTCCCTGACAGGAGGGGGCAGCCGGGGGGGTCGGGCTCTGCTCGCAGGGAACAGGGACAGGAGGAGAGGGAACGGCCTCAGGCTGGGCCAGGGGAGGCTCGGGTTGGACATCAGCAGGAATTTCCCCATGGAAAGGGTGCTCAGGCCTTGGCAGGGGCTGCCCAGGGAGGTTTGGAGTGCCCATCCCTGGAGGTGCCCAAGGAATTCCTGGAGGTGGCACTCAGAGCTCTGGGCTGGGGACAAGGTGGGCATCGGGCACAGCTTGGCCTCGCTGGGCTTTTCCAACCTCAGGGATCCTGGGATTCCGTGACTCTGGGATAAACTGCTGAATCCTGGGAGCACTGGGGTGTCACTGCGATTACCTCCCTCAGACTGATGAGCTGAAGCACAGACAGATCCTGTCCCTTACAGCCTCGGCACACCCAGGGAAGGGATGACCTTGCCTTTGCCACGAGCTGCTCACTTTAAGGCCTCGTTGATTCAATAAGACCCCCACAGTAAATATTTATAAAACATCACATAAAAAATTATAGGTTATTTAAATTTAATTTGCATTTATACTTCCAAATCAGGTTATTATATAGCAGAAATGTACTGAAATTAAATTCATAATGCACATTACAGCAATTGGAGGAAATTGTACCTTGAAGCAATTTGTATTTAAAATTCTGTCTGAGTGCTTCTTCACTTTCCTGCTGCCTGTAAATAAATTTACAAAGCATTTCCAGTGACAGCCATAGTGTTCCAGCTGCAAATTGATGTAGTTTGAAACAAAGAACAATTACCACTTAAGCAGATCCCGTGTTACACTAAATCTTAGAGCATTTGAATTCCCTGGCAAAACAAAAGGAAGTGATTTTTCTTTTCTCCTTAATCCGCAACAGTTCTTGTCAGGTGGAAAATGTTTGGGCACTAACCCCGTGCCTGTTTGTCTTCCTGAAGAACCAGCTTTCCACGGGGTCAGAGCACAGACGGGCGCGAGACCAGCGGCCCCAGTGACAGCGCCGTAAATCCTGGCCTTGGCGCAGCAGCTGAAACTAAATCAGTCCCAAAGCCCTCCCCAGCAAACAGATCCATCAAAATGCATTCCCCGAGAAGTTCTGGCTCCTTGGTCTCATCCACAGGCCTGAGGAAAAATATTAAATCATAGAATCATGGAATCGTGGTGGGAAGGGACCTTAAATCCCACCCTGTTCTACCCCTGCCATGGCAGGGACACCTCCCACTGTCCCAGGCTGCTCCAAGCCCCGGTGTCCAGCCTGGCCTTGGGCACTGCCAGGGATCCAGGGGCACATATCCAGGTACGCGGCTGGGCAGCAGCCAATGCTGACACGGTTCAGAGAGCAGGAAAGCACGGCACTTCCAAGGAGGTGCCTGGAAAAGTCATGGAGTCAGAGAATGCTTGGGTTGGAGCGGACCCTAAAGTTCATCTACAAATCACTCTGGTGCCTGATTTTCCATGCGGCTGTCCATGTGGGACCAGCCCACAGTCCAGGCCCCGGAGAGACTCTTGGGGGCCGTGCAGGAGGTGCCAGGCTGGGGACACAGTGCCCGGGGCTGTCCCCTGTGGGACACACTGCCCGGGTTTGTCCCCTGTGGGACACACTGCCCGGGTTTGTCCCCTGTGGGACACACTGCCCGGGTTTGTCCCCTGTGGGACACACTGCCCGGGTTTGTCCCCTGTGGGACACACTGCCCGGGTTTGTCCCCTGTGGGACACACTGCCCGGGTTTGTCCCCTGTGGGACACACTGCCCGGGTTTGTCCCCTGTGGGACACACTGCCCGGGTTTGTCCCCTGTGGGACACACTGCCCGGGTTTGTCCCCTGTGGGACACACTGCCCGGGTTTGTCCCCTGTGGGACACACTGCCCGGGTTTGTCCCCTGTGGGACACACTGCCCGGGTTTGTCCCCTGTGGGACACACTGCCCGGGTTTGTCCCCTGTGGGACACACTGCCCGGGTTTGTCCCCTGTGGGACACACTGCCCGGGTTTGTCCCCTGTGGGACACACTGCCCGGGTTTGTCCCCTGTGGGACACACTGCCCGGGTTTGTCCCCTGTGGGACACACTGCCCGGGTTTGTCCCCTGTGGGACACACTGCCCGGGTTTGTCCCCTGTGGGACACACTGCCCGGGTTTGTCCCCTGTGGGACACACTGCCCGGGTTTGTCCCCTGTGGGACACACTGCCCGGGTTTGTCCCCTGTGGGACACACTGCCCGGGTTTGTCCCCTGTGGGACACACTGCCCGGGTTTGTCCCCTGTGGGACACACTGCCCGGGTTTGTCCCCTGTGGGACACACTGCCCGGGTTTGTCCCCTGTGGGACACACTGCCCGGGTTTGTCCCCTGTGGGACACACTGCCCGGGTTTGTCCCCTGTGGGACACTGCGCCGGGGGCTGTCCCCTGGGGGACACAGTGCCCGGGGCTGTCCCCTGGGAGCCCCCTGCTCTCTGTAGGACAGTGAACATGGAAACCTGCGAACAGAGAGAGGACAAAGTTCCATCCTCAGGGGATGAATCCAAGTGAGATGTGGTGGAGGACAAGATCGATTTCAAAGGGACAGATCACACACAACCATTCCCACTCACAATGACATTTATTGTAACGTTTGATTTCAGACGTGTAATATTCATTCCTTAATTAGCATTTTCCCTTTTGCCATTTTAAATTGATTTCCTACATCTTGTTTATTACTTTTTTTTTCTGTTGGTTTTTGTTTCCCTTTGGAGCAAAAACAAACCTTGGGCCGTCAGCATCCCCTCCCAACACAGGCTGCTCTCCAGTGTAAGATTCTGTCCTATTCCTGCAGTGACCAGTCTGCTTTAATTATTGGACTGGTTTTCCTGCGCTGCTCTCCTTCCCTCTCCCACCAGCTGGGTGTGTATTTCCAGAAGGCTGGTCCCTGTAGGGATGGCTCACGGGGGAGCCTCAGCCTCCTCTGCACGGCCAAGGGCAGGGCATGGCAGGGACAAGGGCAGGACATGGCAGGGACAAGGTCAGGGCATGGCAGGGACAAGGTCAGGACATGGCAGGGACAGATCAGGACATGGCAGGGACAAGGGCAGGGCATGGCAGGGACAAGGGCAGGGCATGGCAGGGACAAGGGCAGGACATGGCAGGGACAGATCAGGACACTGCAGGGACAAGGGCAGGACATGGCGGGGACAGATCAGGGCACTGCAGGGACAAGGGCAGGGCACGGCAGGGACAGATCAAGACAGTGGATGGACAAGGCCAGAACAACGCACGGCCAAGGTCAGGATACTGCAAGGACGGGGTCAGGACCGTCCATGGCCAAGGCCAGGACTGCCCAGTGAGCTCAGGACACTGCACATTTCCCTACCCCCCTGTTCCTGTTTCCCACCCCCGGCTCCCAGCGGTGCCCCAGTGCCCCTCAGCCCTGGACATGTGCAGGCTGCAGGTGCAGGACGATTCCAGCTCTGAACATGCCTGCACAGGGAGATGCTGGATAATTTGGCAGGTGGGATCAGGTTAAATCAGGCCATTGCAGCCCCCAGCCATGCCTGGGCTGCTCCTGCAGCAGCAAAACTCTCCTGGAGACAGGGCCCGGAGTCACTGCAGGAAAAGATTCTCTTGAATTCCCACCTGGGACTCCAATGCTTCCCTTTTATTACATCCCCGTTCCCAAAGTGGTGACAGTGCCTCTTCCAAGGTGACTAAATAGGGCTGAGCTGATGCCTTTTCTGCCTTAAGTCATTGATTTTTGGATTCACGTGCAAATCCAAAAAAGCTGGTTATGGGATTTACGTTCCCTCTGAATAGAAGAAATTCATACATTTCCTCAATCCCCCCAGTTCCTCAGAGCAATAGTTTTCCTTGTCACTCTGAAAATCTCTGTTGTGGCCTTCTGATGCCTCTTTAATAGTTTGTTTAGACTTTGTTTCAGAATCACAGGGAAACTCTGTCTCATAGCTGAGCAAATCACACACAGCGGTTTTGTTGTTGCTGCTGTTGAATATGACAAAGCGAGGGAAGAAAAAGGGACACCAGTCAATTATTCCACATCTGAATTTCCCAGATTTTTGAAGCATGAATTCCAAGCAGAGGGGCTTTCCCTGAGCAGGGAGCTCCTGCTTTGCTCTCTGCAGCTCACCTGCCACAGCGCTGTACGTTTCGGCCAGCTCGGTGACCACGAGTGCCGGGCACCCACCCACGCGGGACAGGGTGGCGGAGGCTGCTCACGGGCGCGCGGGAGGCTTGGCCAGGTTCCAGCCCGGACTCGCCCACCCCACCGGTGGCCCAGGGGCGCTGAGGAGGTAAGAACGAGGCGGAGCGAGCTTCTGCGTGGGAGAGCAGGAGCGGGTTTAATCAACTCGGAAGTCCCGCGCGGAAGCCGCCGGGGCCGTTACTCAGATACTTTATCCCTTCCACAGCGGGAGGGGAAAACACAAAATAACCAATGAGGCAGGGACGCGGGGGTCGAATTCTCGCGGGCAAGGGGTACAGAACCGATGGGGAGGAGAGGGGTAACGGGGGCCAGCGGGGGACCGAGGGATACAGAACTTTCCAGAGGGAGAAACCAAACACAGGGGGAAGGGGAGGAGATGGCAGCGGCCAGTTATGGGGGGTGATCTGTGTACCTCGCACAGCCCTCCGGGCACTCACAGGGCTCCCGGGCTGCGTGGGCATTAATCCAGTGCAGCTGCTGTGGCATTGCTGGCCGGGGAATCGGCCACAGCACACTGCAACACTCACCCACATTTTCTCCAGCACATTCAGCCCCTGCAGCCCGGTCTGACAGGGCCCGAGGGGGATGTGGATGTGCTCAGTGTGGGCCAATCCAGCCAGAGGAACTCCAGCCTTTCTGGCCAGCCAGCAAAGTGATTGTTTCAGATTTCTTACTGCAGAAAATAAAGACTGAACATCAAATAATTTTTCAACCATTGTGGCCACGCTCTGCAGGGTATTGGCAGTTAAATATCGAATTGACCACCTTGGGGTCAGTAGAACACAGACCACTTCATTTCAGCTCCTGAAATATTGAATGCAGCCAGCTGTGAAAGTGAGTAATTGCCCGTGCCCTTATTTAACGTGTGAAGTGACAAGGGAAGATGAACTTTCTGACTGGGGACGAGGGTGATCTCTTCACAATTTGCATCACCAAGAGCATCATCTAATCCGTTTTTAACCTGATGGTGAGAATGCTGAACCCTGAGGGCTTCAGGGAGGATCTCGAATATTCGTGGCAGCAGGAGCAGAAGTCGAAGCTCTTTCTGGCTGTGCTGGGTTTGCACCACGAGGTTTTGGTGGAGGGGGGCTGCCCTAGGCTGGAGCAGGGGCAGAGCTTGAGGAGTCCGGGCCCTGGGGAGGAAGGGGCAGCAGAGACGAGTGAGGAACTGACCACAGCCCCAGCTGCTCATTCCCCCGTGCTGCTGGGGAGAAATCAGGATTGAAGCTCATCCTGGGAAGCATGGAAGGGTGGGGGAAAGGGGGTTTAAGATCTGAGTTTATTTCTCATTATGCTGCTCTGATTTGAGTAACTAACTAATTTCCCTAAGTCGAATGAATCTGTTTTGCCCGTGCCAGTGACTGCTGAGTGATCTCTCCCTGCCCTTGTGCCTTTCCATAGGTTTTCCCTCCCCAGGCGAGGACGGGAGTGACGGAGCATCTGGGTGGGCACCTGTGCCCCAGGCAGGGTCAGTCCCTGCCCTGGGAGCCCCCGAGGGGCTGTGTGGTGCCTGGGAGTCAGCAAAGCCGCAGCGATGTGCGACACTGACACCGCCCTCTGCTCCCGCTGCTGCATCTCTGGGTCAGGTTTCTGCAGGTCAGCAGGACAGAGACACAGCTCCACGCCTCAGATTCTGCTCCTTTTGGTGTTGGGGTGTCAGCAGTGACATAGATTCTCTCAAAAAGAAAGGTGAAGCCTCTTCCTTTTCACAACTACAGCAGAACAGACCCCGGGGAACGAAACCTGATGTGTTCTGGATGTCTGTGAGGAGATGCAAGATGACAGCCCGGCTCTCTCTAAACTTACAGAGAGCTGGGAACTAAGTAGGGAAAACCCCTCCTGTTCTTCCCAGAGCCCGGCTTAAGGGAATCACTGTGCTCATGGACTCACTCTGAAGCTGATTTGATTTCAGCTCTTGGGTCCACCTGAGCAGTGCATTTATAATTTCTTTCAGAGTGTGTTCAAGGACCATTACTCAGTGACTGGCTGGGGCTGTCAGAGTACTGCTGGGACTACCAAAAATGGAGGGTTGGTGCCTCAAAACCCTGTGCAGCAGCATGGCCAGATAAAAATCCCCCAAAACACCCTGACCCTCGGCCCCTCACCGTGGGGTGGGTGTGTGAAACCTTGGCCTGTTAACGGGAGGTTCCAGTGCCGCGGGTGCTGGCTCTCGAGGCAACCAGGATTTATGGGAATGAGCTCCAGCCCCAGCTCTGCTGAAGTCCAGAGCCAGAGCCTGTTGGAGGCAATGAGAGCGTGGCTGGCCGTTAAAACACAGCTCATGATGACACTCGGCAGACAGAGCAGGTCGCTGGGGGATGAGCCACCACTGCCAGGCCCCCGTTGGCAGGAAAACCCAAAAGCCCTAAAAATGGGCTGGTGGATGCCTGACTGTGGATCAGGGACAGCACTGAGATCCAGAGAAGGCCAAGGTGGGAGCCAGTCTGGCAGTGAGAGCTGAACTGGGCTGAAATAAAGAGCTTAGGGGTCCTTGTGAAAAACCTGACCTGCTCTGCTGGGTTTGGAGAAGACATCCTGCACGAGGAGTCCACGGGATTGGTGTTAGTCACACACGGAGTGGTGAGTGAAGGGAGACAAAAACATTTCCAACTAAAAATAACCTTCCCTTGTCATCTCCTGGGGGTAAAATCTTCACATGTTGTGTTCACAGATATTGACCAGTAAAGGCGAGGGTTTATTTCTCGCTGAACCACACGAGTCAGTTAAACAAGCACGGTTCTGGTTTGCTTTTATGATTGTTTGCATGTTGTGTTTATCCTGAGCCAAAGTCCGTGGGAACCCCTGCTCTGCTGAGAAAGGAACCCATTCCGTGCCGAGGTGCCCTCTCCAGACCCCCCGATGGCCCCTGGGGCCGGGTGGACACGGGCCCTGCTCCTGTCTCCATTCCTGCTCGGATGACACAGGGTCACTCCCCCGGCTCCCCAAGGATCCCTCACAGTTCATTATTAGCATTTTTAGGAAGAGGCACTAGGAACAAAACCCATTTTTCTCAATTTTTTTTCCATGCACTGACCTTCTGAGTCAATATGCTCCTCTGGATCAATAAACTGAGCTTGTGCCTGCAGGCGGGGAAGGAATTTCTCCTTCCACAATGCTGAAATGATGAGGAACACCAGGAGAGGTGGAGACAAGATTGTTCAGCAAAGGTTGAAGATAATGGAAAGACGGGAAAGTTGTCAGCTGGCAGGACAAATTAATAACATTACTGCCATGTTGAGATCAAAGCTTCCTCGCGTGCCTTTTCTCTCCTTCAAGGAGAGCAGAGCCTCGCGGTCAGTGTTACTGTGGGGCAGCACAGCCTGCAAAGCTCCAAGATGAAAAACTGGAAACACTTTGAAATTCCTGCCGGTTGCACTGGCAGCCCCTGCTCCCGGTACAAAGCCCGGCTGTCAGAAGGGAGGCGCAGAGAGCTCCTCCAAGGCTGCCACCACTCCCTCCCTCCCTCCCTCCGAGTGCCCGCCCGGCAAGGACACAGCTCTGGGTTTGCGTTCACAGCAAACGGGTCACAGCCAACCCTGCAGCTGCTTCCCGCTCCAGAGGCAGCCAGACTAACCGAGCCTCCGGAAACCATGGATAAAAGCACGGCACTGAGGGTGAAAGGGGCACTTTACTAAATCTAGGGTGGGTTTATACCCTATAAAATACCCCCCACAGCAGAGTGACCTCAGCAGGGGGCGCTGGCAGTGATGAAGCCGCAGGAGCTCTGTCCCCTCTGCCTGGGGCAGCACGAGGTGGCAGGGGAAGCACAGAGAGCGAGGACAGTCTGTGGGTGGCTTCTGCCTGACTCCGAGCATCCAGAAGCTGGGTGGTTCCTACAGCCGGGAATATCAGATCTCCAGCGTCACAAAGGATTTAGAGATTCCATCACGTGTCAAATCCGAATTTAACAAACAATAGAGAGGTGTCCAAAGAAGGCCTGGACACGGAGTTCAGGGAAGGCCTGGATGTGGCACTCAGCGCTCTGGGCTGGTGGCAAGGAGGGGATCAGGCATGGGTTGGACTCGATGATCGTGGAGGCCTTTTCCAGCCCCAGTAATGCTGGGAGTCTGTTCTGTGATGCTGTGAAAGGAGGCAGCGAGTGCAGGGCATGGGAACAGGGGAGGCACAGGGCTGGGAAGGGAACGTGCCTGGATGGACCGGGGATGGAAAGCACCGAACTAATCCAAGTGGGAGAGAGACAGGTAAAGCACTGTGTGGGAAACAGGAGAAGGGCAGTCGGGAACAGAAAGAGCAGTAAAAGGCAGGTGGAACTCCTGGATAAGCACAGGGATCACACAAAGCAGGAGGGTCGGCACTCCCAATATTCCCAGCAATGTGGGCGTCCCACATGCATGGACCAGGAACGGGGGCACTGAGCTGCAGCATCAGAGGATTCCTTGAGGACGGGAAAAGGTCTGTTCAGGAGCAGCCTAATGAGGCTGGATTCTTTAGCCTAAATGGGGGAAGGCTGGGAAAGGACGTGATTGCTCTCTGCGAACACCCCAAGTGGAAAACATCAGGGGGGATAAAAGGCCATTAATTCTAAAAATAAATTTGGCATAAGAACAAATGCCAACAAACTGGCCAAGAATAAATATATCCTTGAAAAGTATGGCAGTGTCACTGGAAAAAATTCCTAAAGAGGAGACCCCACCTCAGAGGAGACCCCGCCTGCAAAGCTGCCTTCAGCCCTGGGGGACCCAGCACAGGGAAAGGACGCGGAGCTGCCGGAGCGAGTCCAGAGGAGGCCACGGACATGCAGCCTGGTCTAATGGAAGGTGTCCCTGCCTGTGGCAGGGGTGGCACTGGATAGGATTTAATGTCCCTTCAACCACCAGCCATTCTGGGATTCTGTGGCTAAACTGCAGATTCTGGAGCAGCGTTGCAGGAGGAGCAGCGGGTGCGCACGACTCTGTGCTCCGAGCTCAGCGGAGCCGGTCGCTGCCGTGCCGGGGCTCCGGGTCTGTCGCCAGCGGCCGCTCGCAGCTCGCCCCCCGTGCTCCCGCACTCTCTCCGCCTCCGCGGGCGGAGGGCTCTGACATTTCAGTGCTGCTGCTTCAATGAGCACCGGGCGAGTGACGGGCCCGGGAGCTCAGCCGCAGCCCCAGACGGTGCCCCCGCCTCCCGGCCGGCCCTGCCAGCCCGGGCACCGCCAGCCCTGCCGGGGCTGGATCCCGGCATCGGGAGCAAGGGCCGGCTGCCCCTGAGAGCCGACGGCCACGGCAGTGCCCACACGGCGAGCTGGCTGCTCTGGACACTGCCCCGTGCCCTGCAGGAGCTGCTGTCCCTTCCCACAGCCCGAGCCTCCGAAATCAGACGTCACAGAGCCACAGAGCGCCCCGAGCTGGGACATCCCCAGGGATCACCCAGGCCAGCCCCCGGCCCTGCAAGACACCCCAGCAGTCCACACCTGAGAGCGGTGTCCGCTCTCCTGGAACGTCCTGCTCATGGAAGGGCATCTCCATCCCTCCGGGGCCGCTGGGAAGGGAAGGGAAGGGAAGGGAAGGGAAGGGAAGGGAAGGGAAGGGAAGGGAATCACATCACCCGGTCCCTTGGCATGAGGGGGTCACACACACGTGGAAACCCTGGGGCTGTGGGTTTGAGGGCCGCGTGGCCTTTTTNAGCGAGAACAGGGCACGGGAGAGACAAAGGGACGCGGAGAGCTCCTACCGAGTGAGGGAGTTCAGAGGGAGAGCTCAGCTACAAAGAAGCTGAATTTGCTGGTGGGGAATTCGGTGTGTTTTCATCGCTGAAAATAAAATCCCAGTAGCTGTTGTGGCCACACGCAGAAAAAGCCTTGCAAATATCTGCCTCTTTAGGAGCCTTGTCACAGCTCAGGAGAGTAATTCACTTTATCACCCATGGAATCTCTCAAATACTAGCACTGATTGCAGCTGAGCAAGGAAAGTACACAAAGGTGTTGATTGAACAAAAAAAAAAACGTGATTGGTTGAAAAGGTTTAATAAATGAATGAATGAATGAATGAATAAATAAATCCTGTCCTGGATGTTTTTTATAAAGCATTAACGTTTCGTACACAGTAGGTACAAAACTTGTGTATATTTTCTGGCTGCACTAAAGGAATGGAATATTTAATACTCCTGCTTTTTGGAGGGGCAGGGAAGGAGTGGAATTACATTCTAAGAGCCCTGTGTTTTGTAGCTATTTTTAGAGCCGTTTTCAGAAGGATGAGTAAAAAGCGACAGCCTCATTAAATAAACCAGGAGGGTATTTTTTCCCTTCAGTGGTTTTGTCCTATGCTTAGCTGGTACCTAAACAAATTAAAAAACGAACAATGTACACACCACATCAGTATTGTTCATCTCGTAATTCCCGTAAACTCAGCCATAACAGCTTTGCAGTCGGATTTTATATCAGGAGAGGCCTCTGGCTGGAGAGCAGTGCCAGGCTGAGACAGAGCCCAGCACTGTGCCAGGAGAGCTCTCCCATTTCCAGGGCACCACGACTCCCTCTCATCCCAAAAACTGCACAGGTTTGCCCCAACTTTACATTTCCATTTGCCTAGATGAAAACAAGGCACTTTAAAGAAACCGGCTCACATGAAATAATCTCAAGTCTATTTTTCTTTAAGTATTCATTCTTTTTTCCCCAATTTCTTGACATCCTGTGATCCGTGTGTGGAACAGGCTGTGGAAAACTCTCCAGCTTTCATTTGCAAACACGTTAAGCTTAAAAGGAAGAAAAATGAGCCATAAATGCTGGAATAAATTCCATCAAGGAATGGTTGAGAAAAGTGCTCTGTAGCTGAAAAGTGTGGTGTGAATTATTAATCCAACTCTTTGAAGAAGGGTCTCTACAGGGGAGCAGCCTCAGAGTGACCCCCCCACGCCTGGGGTCACACACGGAGCCACCAGCAGTGACTCAGAACGAGTTTGTTCTCATTTTGATTTCCTGAGGTGGATTCCTCCTCCAAGAGGAACTGAGCTGAGGCCGCCGGAGCAGTGCAGGGCTTGGGATGCAGGGAAAAGCAGAGCTCTGCTCACTCCTCGGGGATCAGGGCTCAGGGGGAGCAAAGGGGGCTCGGGGGGGCCCTTGTGGCTTTGCACAACTCCCCGACAGGAGGGGGCAGCCGGGGGGGTCGGGCTCTGCTCGCAGGGAACAGGGACAGGAGGAGAGGGAACGGCCTCAGGCTGGGCCAGGGGAGGCTCAGGTTGGACATCAGCAGGAATTTCCCCATGGAAAGGGTGCTCAGGCCTTGGCAGGGGCTGCCCAGGGAGGTTTGGAGTGCCCATCCCTGGAAGTGCCCAAGGAATTCCTGGAGGTGGCACTCAGGGCTCTGGGCTGGGGACAAGGTGGGCATCGGGCACGGCTGGGACTCGATGGGCTGGGAGGGCTTTTCCAACCCAAACAATTCTGGGATTCTGTCACAGCCCTGCTCCACACCTGCCATCCCTTTTGCTGTCTGTGCCTGACTCCTGACTTTCCCATAAGCCAAACGAGACCTTGAATGTCCTTTCTGAAAGCTCTTTGCTCCCACTTCACTCATTTCTGATCGACCACAGTCTGGGGGGGCTCAGGCACTGCTGTGGTTGAGCTGGAATGTGATGGACTCTCTGATCCCCAGGGACACACCAGGGACCCCCAGAGTCACAGCCAGGGATCCCCAGAGTCACAGCCAGGGATCCCCAGCAGCACAGGCTGTTTAAACATGGACACCAGCAGGTGCATTTTGGATTCAGAGGATATTGATCCTCTGCCTGGCTACACAAGTCTTGCCTGAAGTGGAATTCCATGACAAGAGGAGAAGTATTTTAGATAATTTAACCTGGAGGGAATAGGCTACAAGTGAGAAAAAAGAGTCACTGGCTTTAGGGGCCCCAGAGCTACTGAAAATCACTGAACTGCAGCTGGCCACAAACATCTCCAGCTCAGAAAAAGCCCTCGGTGCTTCCAAGGAAACCCAGCAATTCCAAAACTGAGTTTTCTTCTGGTGGGATTTGCTTTTCCTCCTGTGGAAGCACCAGCACCGCGTCGCTGGCCCAAACAGGGCCAGTGGGACACTGCAATCCTTCCCGGGACTCGCCTGTGCTCCCAGGAGAAGGGGTCTGTAAGGTCCTGATGGCTGAAGGAGGGCACACCTAGACTGGATATTGGGAAGAAATCCTTCCCTGTGAGCGTGGTGAGGCCCTGGCACAGGTTCCCAGCGTTGCATGGACTGCAGGAGGAGAGCAGCACCGGGCAGAGCTCCTCTGTGCTGCTCAAATGGCCAGTGGGGAGCCACCCCCGCCCTGCATTCTCGGGGGATGCCCACCTGCCCTGTCCCGGCTTTTCCCCTTCCCCACGTTCCTCTGCCCCGGCAGGGCTGGGCAGGGTGCAGAGACCCAACGCGCCCGAGCAGGCGGCTCTGGCTCTCCTTGCCCCAGAGCGGCCGGGCAGTGTCTCTGCACCGCAGCCGAACTCCCCAGGACCGGCCCGGCTGCTCTGGAGAAGCGCTCCGGGGCTGTTTCTAACACAGCCCACGCAGCCCACGAAATACTGAACTGAAAGGGTGCCACTGGCACACCTGCGGGTCCCTGCCGGGCACGGGGCACTGGCACAGGCATCGCCTCGGGTGTGGGTGCCGTGACCCCCTTGGTGCGGATGCCGTGATCCCATGTGGATGCCGGGATCCCCTCGGGCTGTGGGTGCCGTGATCCCCTCGGGCTGCGGATGCCGTGATCCCCTCAGGGTGTGGGTGTCGTGGATTCCGGGATCCCCTCGGGCTGCGGGTGCCGTGATCCCCTCGGGCTGCGGGTGCCGTGGATGCCGTGATCCTTTAGGGATGTGGATGCAGCGGTCCCCTCGGGGTGCGGTGCCGGGACCATCCCCGGTCCCCGCCCGCGTTCCGCCGCCTCCCGGGGCCGGCAGAGCCGCTCGGAGCTGCGCTCGCCGCCAGCGCTGAGCTCTAATTGAACTTGACCCAGGCAGTGGAAGATGCTGCCGGGAGCAGACACCAGCTCGTACCCACCGAGAGCTCAGGCGTGTCGGTGAAGCCTCACTTGACCAGATTGAGCTGTTTTCCAGCTCATTTGAGCCACATTCCTTGGAGCAGAAAGACAGGCAGCTTGGCTCGCTGTGGGTGAAGGGGCAGGCAGCAAGAGAAAGGAGAGGATTTCTCCCCCTCCACCTGTTTTTTACTCCCAAGATCACTTATCTCCAAAGCAAATTACCACGGTAAGTGTGTTCTGAAAGTAAATTAATGGATATAAATCACGAGAATGACACCAGCAGTTCTGCTCAATGGCATCAAGGGGTTCAGTCTGGCTCATGTGGATGATTTTTATTTTAAATATGTCACTAAAAACAATCTACATAAAATATATGCCGGGATTCAAATCAGAACAAACATCTACCTTCCTTGCAGAAAGGACAAATTCTGGTTAGGAACTGGAAAGGCAAATTTGCATTTCAAATGAAGTGGTTAAAGATGTGCCCTCACAGCAGAGGCCGCGGTGAGAAGGATCAGAATTATATTTGGGAAATACGGATCTTTTCTGAGGGGGCTTCTCACGGCAGCACCCCGGGGGGAGCATTACCGGGGGAAATTGGGAACCGCCAGAGAAAAGCCCCTCGTTACCAGAGGGCTCAGCAGGAACCGCAGAGCAGTCCCAGCCTCTCCTCACCGGGGCAGGCGCTGAGCGGAGCCACTGGCGGGGTCAGGGGGAGGGACACCGAGCCCAGGGTGTCACCAGGGTGTCCGTCCTCAGCCCGGGGAGGGACACCTGCCCCAGCAGAGATGCAGCTGCTGGGGTGGGCACCCAGAGCCAAGGGACACATGGCTGCTTCCCACAGGAATGCAGACAGGGAAATGGGAGCAGCTGGATGAATCATTTCACAGCCAGAAAGCGTTTAAAGGGAATCCAAGAGAGCCGGAGAGGGACTGGGGACAAGGCATGGAGGGACAGGACACAGGGAATGGCTTCCCACTGCCAGAGGGCAGGGATGGATGGGAGATTGGGAATTAGGAATTCCTGGCTGGGAGGGTGGGGAGGGGCTGGGCTGGAATTCCCAGAGCAGCTGTGGCTGCCCCTGGATCCCTGGCAGTGCCCAAGGCCAGGCTGGACACTGGGGCTTGGAGCAGCCTGGGACAGTGGGAGGTGTCCCTGCCATGGCAGGGGTGGCACTGGGTGGGATTTCAGGTCTTTTCCCACCCAAACCATTCTGGAATTCTGGGATTCTTGCTCCTGTACAGAGAAGGATGTTACTGTAGGGTTTTCTCTGTTCTTACGTTTTCCTTGGGGAAGGTTCTCCCTAAAATATTTCCAGTTGCAGGGCAATTTTCCGTTGGAAATGGGAAATTATTGGGAGCTTTACAGACACAATGAAGTTTCCATTTCATCTTATCAAAAAGAGCAAAAGCAACCACACTGCGAAAAAAATAAATCCCAAAGTAAAGAGTAAGAAGTGGTTTCGCCTAAGATGGAGTGCGTTATGCTGAGGTGGAGTGTGGGAGAGGATTTTAGAAAAATCAGTCATCCCTTTTCTTGGCTTTTGTTTGTGACTGCTGAAGAAAAGGGGGCTGTTAGGGCAGCCTTTAGGATGGTTTATGAGGCGGAACGGCAGGAGCAGAAGTGCTGGAGAGGCTTAACTGGATTAACCTGTACCCTGCAGCCTGTCAGGGCTCCTGCCTTCCCTCACAGCTCCTCCTGTCACAGCGGCTCTCACACCCCCAGGGAATCTCAGCTTCCCAGCGCATTCCCTTTACTGGGGAATATACGGGGGACCTACAAACAATGAGGGTAACTGAGACCCTCCTCAGTGCAGACACAGGCACTGCCGGGCCCCCCGGAGCTGGCTGAGCACATCCTCGCGTTCCCTGCGCTCGCAGCTGCAGCACCTGGGGACAGGGTCCTCCTCCCGGGCACCCTCCTGCTGGGGCAGCACGGGGACACGGCCGGGACAGCGGGCACGGCTCGGGCAGGGGACGGGAGCTGGGACTGCCGCGGGGTGGGAGCAGCACCCCAGGGGCTGCACAGGTGTGGGACCAGAGCCCCAGGGGCTGCACAGGGGGTGACAGCTCCCCAGGTGTGGGACCAGAGCCCCAGGGGCTGCACAGGGGGTGACAGCTCCCCAGGTGTGGAACCAGAACCCCAAGGGATGCACAGGGGGTGACAGCTCCCCAGGTGTGGGACCAGCTCGGTCCCAGCTCCCCAGGTGTGGGACCAGAGCCCCAGGGGATGCACAGGGGTAACAGTTCCACAGGTGTGGGACCAGCTGAGCTCCAGCTCCACAAGTATGGGACCAGCACCCCACAGGCTGCACAGGGGAGTCCCAGCTGTGCCGCTTCCCAAGCCAGACACCCTTTTCCCATCGTTTTTCCCTCTCTCCCTTCGCTCGTGCCCCTGCCGCTCGCTGCCCTCCCTGTGTTCGTTTGTTTGCGAACGAATCCCAGCACGAGGCTGCGAAGGCCTCGTTGGCCGCTGCTGTGGCAGGAGCCGCCCGAGCTGGGTTACCCAGCAGGGATTGTGCCACAAAGGGAAGGAACATCAGACACCCTGGAGCAGGAGATCCACCCGCACACGCGGCTCTGGCAGGACTGGGAAGGCTGGAACTGAACCGGACCGGAGCTGGAGCTGAGTGCTGGCGTGCTGTGAGGAGCCCCGGCCTTGGCTCTGGCCAGGAGAGCCCGGGGCGTGGGGCGGGCACTGCCCAGGCTCCTGCACCCCCGGCCGGCTCCTGCAGCAGGACGGACCTGTCAGAGGGGAGGGAAGCCCCAGGAAGGCAGTCCCGTGGAACTGCTGAGGGGGGAATGTCCAGCTCCACCTGAGCCATCCCTTGGGAGGCCCACCTGGAGTGCCACAGCCAGGCCTGGGGGCCGCACAGGGCATGGAGCTGTGCGGCTGATTCCAGAGGGGGCCATGAAGAACATCCAAGGGCCAGAACCCCTCTGCTCTGGAGCCAG
>VZTD01003766.1:0-78553 GCA_013397725.1 Rhagologus leucostigma | reverse complement strand
AGCATTTCCAGAGAAGGGCAGTGCAGTTGATGAAGGGTCTGTAGTGTAAGTCCTATGAAGAGTTGCTGTGGGAGCTGCGTGTGTTTATTCTGGAGAAAAGGAGGGTCAGGTGGGATCTTACTGCTCTTTACAACTCCCTGGCAAGTGGTTGTAGCTAGGCAGGTAACCAGTGACAGGACAAGAGAAAGTGGCCTCAAGCTATGCCAGGGAACATTCAGGTTGGACATTAGGAAGAATTTGTCACTGAAAGGTTTGTCAAGCATTGGAAGGTTGTGCCCACGGAGGTGGTGGAGTCACCATCTCTGGAGATGTTCAAGGAACAACTGGACGTGGCACTGAGTGCTCTGGTCTTGTTGCCATGGTGGTGTTCAGTCAAAGGTTGGTCTCAATGACCTTGGAGGTCATTCCAACCTTAATGTTTCAGTGATTGTATCTTCAAGGTCCCTTCCAATCCAAACCATTCTGTGAAGCTCTGAATAAATAACAAATAGTAATTGCACTTAAGAGAAAAAAATATGAAAAATATACTGGGTCATTCAGAGACCTACATGAGTAATGAATAAATAGAGTGTGGAAGGAAGCTATGTGATAAATTTAACACCAGTCTGTGCCTAAAGTAAAGGATATACCTTCTGTATGTGCAGTCTTAAAGCATAATAAATGATGGACATGGCTGAAGAAAAATGAACTGGGACAAATTGACAGCCTAGATGGCAATAAATCATGGAAAGAGGGTGTAGCATCCCAGTGTCCGGCAAACACTGTGGCATGATTCGCTCTATAAAATGACTTTGGAAAAATGGTATCATTTCTCACTTTTTTTGCAAAGTTTTTTTGGTGACTAACGAACAAAAGCATTTTGACCTCCTAAATATCCATCCCCTCGGGGGTCCATTAGGGATCTAAGCATCAAGCAGTTTGTTTGTGTCGTAAGTGTACAAAGCAAATACAAGACTTTTTGAAGCACAAATCTAATGCTATTGTGCATCCAAGTACATCATTCATTTTAAGTCACTGAATGTCATTAAAATGAATGTAAAACATCACAGTAACACAGACCACAACCAGCTCCTGCACGCATTCATCTGCAGAGCAGAGAAAACAGAGTTAACTGAGGTTGTGTGTCCAGATCTATTAATTATGGGATGGTATTGAAAATAAGAATGTACAACAACAGTTGGAAAACATGCTCAGGATGTTGCTTTTGTTTTGCACTGTGTCGTGTATTGTGCCATGTTTTGTTCTGTGTATGTTTTTCATTTCTTCCCTATTTTCTTGCAGGGTGAACCAGGACTTCCAGGATTGCCTGGGACTTCAGTAAGAATTTTTTTTTAGCTTTCCCACACTTTGTAGGCATTATTGCATGAGAAGAGAAGTGCAGGATGGGAGAATCTCACTGAGAGATGTTCTTAAATACTTTTGATTTGTTCTTTTTTTTTAAAGAAGTTTTAAAAAGTGAAGACTTTTGAAGAAGGCATGTGACAGGTTCCAACGAGGAGATGCTCTGCACCAGTCTTGGGGGACTGTGAAGTGTGAATATCAGGACTTGAGGCAGTGAAAGCATTGCATCAAGTGCATTAGATAAAGCAATACTGTGACAGGACTGTGTGGCTTCTGACAGTTGATTCCAAGTGGCCTTTGGTACATAGAGCCTGTGAAAGTTGTAAAAGCAAATGAAACTTCATTGAGTAGCTGAGTGTCTTTGACATGGATTGAGTGTGAGAGTTGGGGCAGGAGAAGAAAGAGGCAGTTTCTGATGAGAGGGAATGATCTTTCCTTGGCTTATATCTGGAATAGTCCTGGTGGCATATAAGACAGCTAGGACTTGATGTGCTGAAATCAGGAAAGCTCTGCTGAAAAAATTAAATTGAGAAAACAGAAGAGTGGGGTTTATCTTTCCTGTGGCGCTAAATTAATGTTCTTTGTGCATCCCTCTGCCTTTAGCAGTGCCTTCACTGATGCCAGAGACATCTCTGGCAGGGATGTAAGGATGTGCAGAGACTACTGTTGTCTGTATGAAGAGGTCATTTCCAAGTGAATGGAGAAAGTACCACTAAGTATGCAGAGGAGATGCCTAGAACTGAGTTCAGTATGGGCTGGTAACAAATCAGTTAGGGAGTCTCCCTTTTACTTTCCAAAAAAATAGGATTAAAATTAGAAAACAGCACTCTTCAACTAAAGACAAGAATGAGAGGCTCCCTGGTAATCATGGGGAAGTCAGCAGGCAATTCCCTTACTCAGAATGTGGTAGAAAGTGAAGGAATTAGGAAAAGAAAACTATGAAAAAATACCCTATTTGGGTAAGAACATTTTGCTGTCCTGCTCAAATGTGATATTAATAATGGGACGGTTGTTACCAAGAAATTTTGAAAGATGTGTATAACACCTGAAAATGAGCCTAACAGGTGGGGCATATCCCAAGCCAGTCTGCTTGTTATGTGATGCCTTCTGCATTCAATAGAACTTTGTAATTTAGAATAAAACAAGATCTGGGGAATTTACTAACTTGTTTATATGATGAGATAATGAACTAAGTTCTTATTGTTTATACAGCCACCCAAATCACTTCACAGGTAACTGTGTGAGCAAACCTTGTGTCAGTCTGAGCTCTTTAAATAGAAAGCACCCCCCAGCCTGCAACAGGATTTGAGGAGCTGTAGGACTCATCATGCAACTTGAAGGAACATCAAGGGGAGAAAAATACCCTGTGGGGGCCCATCATACCTCTGGCACATTCTTCCTTGTATTTACTGTTTCCATCCTTTATGACTCTGCATTTCTATTGCAGGTGCGTACTGAAGGCCTAAAAGGAGAGGAAGTAAGAGAGACTCAATATGTCTTCTTTCATTGCAAGGATATTTTAATGTAATTCTGTTGCCTGTTAGGTTAGATTTCTCTTTAAAATGGTACTTTAAAGGTAAGGTGGATGGACGCATTATCAGGCCATCGAGAAATAAATTTTCCTGTTTACAGTGGAGAAGATAACCAAGAAAGGAAAAAGGGCAATGTCCTTTTCATATGCAGCAAATCTTACATGAATGAGAAGTACGAATTATAGAGTCAGCTATGCAATTATTTAAGGACAGGGATGTGTTAACGTTAAACTGTATTTGATTTTTATGCCTAGTTTGTCTCTGAACCTGGGCACTCAAATAGGTGGGACATATCCGTTGTGTCAGTCTGTTAGTCCTATGTATAGAAATATATATATTTAAATTTTGATTTTGTATTGGGATATGTGCAATTTGCATTTAGCTGTTACTTAATATAATGATATACATAATATAAGTGATACTTTAAAGCCCTTCAGAGCTCTGCAGGCTTGGGGGAAATGCTGGTGGAAGCTGCTTATACAAAAATTGCTCTTCTCCACCACCAAACCCCAACACAGAGTGTTTTAGTGGAATATCCAGGGTATCCCAATGTCTTCGGTAGAGTTATTACCTTTGAAAAACAGAGAGCCAGATATGGATAAGTGCCTGCTGGGTGTGGGTGGATCAGTCTGTCTGCAGTCTAGTGAGTGCTGATAATTTGAGTAGCCAGAGATTAAGGAGAAAACCAGCTGGTCTCTGCACTGGTTCTTCAGGACTTGTGGGGAAAGGGGTGGTATAGGTCCTGTAAAGACAGACAACATGTCTAATGTGCCCATGCACATTTTCATAAAGATATTTTAACACTTCTTAAAAAAAACCTCAAACATTCCTGTAGGGAAAGCCTGGGCCACGAGGACCACAAGGTCAACCTGGACTTCCTGGACCTCCAGTAAGTTGTTTCTCTCACTGCTTGCAATTTCAGAAGCTGAAACTCTGGCTGGAGTGAGGCATATGAAAATCTTGTATGTTATTCAGGCTCTAAAATATTTAAACAGTGCCCACAGCCTCCAGTTTTCTTCATTGCTGAGAGGAGGTGTCGTGCTGGGGACGGCCTGTCTGAACACAGGGAGGTGACAACCAGGACGTGGGCAGCCTTTGCCTCAAGGCTGTTGTCATGCAGAACCTGATTGGTTTTCTATCCTGAAGAGCTGTATGGGCATTCAGCACATCTGAGAGAGGCACTGGCTGATAACTTGTGAGCTGTCATGTCATGAAGGTCAGGGAATAGTTGCTGTCAAAGGGGTTGGCATTATGCCACAAGGTCGTGGCTAAAATATTTTGTGGATGAAAACTAAGAATTGAGTGTGTTTATATTTCTACACAGTTTTTACAACAGTTAGTACATGCCTTATTTCTTACTGTACATTCTTACTTCTGACTTAAATTGTAGCCTATTCTAGTTATATTTTATGACTCAGCTCTGCAGGATGTCTCAGTTCAGACTGTCACTGCTGCCCCATTTGCAAACACTCTGTGTTTCCTCTCTTTTGAATTGCTTGTTGTGTTTCACTGTTGATTGGCTTTTGTAAGATTGATGGCATTGTGAAGATGTGTTACTTAGGTAAATCTGGTTTGAATAATGTAATTTAAATATAGTTGTGTGCTCTGTATTTAATTAGGGCATTGTCACTTTTCTCTATCTTGTTTACTCATTCTCTTCTGCTCACAGGACAACATAATTATCAGGTAAGAGTTGTCTAGGTAGCCATGCAGTAATGGTAGCACAAAGCAGATAGGAAATTGTTCTATAGTTCACTAGTTTTTCTTATTCTGTTAACTTTCTGAATCTTTTCACTTTTAAAGGGAGAGCCTGGTCTGGAAGGCAAGCCTGGAGTCCCTGGTTTGCCAGGTCAAAGGGTGAGTTGCTTTTTTATTTAATGTGAGTCTCAAGAGGCTCGGGACAGCTTTGTTCAATAAGGTTTGCTACTTTCACCCACCTTACATGTACTTTTTTTCTTACATAAGAATCCTGACGCCCAGATCCTTTCCTGCACTCCCTATTTATGGTGCAGGAACTTTCAGTACCTCTTGGAGTCGACAGGTTGAATGCAGCACAGGTTCTTTCTTGCCATGTGCTCTCCTGTATTTATATCTCCTCCTTACTGCCAAGGGGATTCTTGATATGACTCTGAGTGTGCAGAACCACTACAAATGGGGTCTGTTTGAAATTTCAGAGAAATTTTGTTGTCCTGGAAGTCAAATGAGTGTAAAGATTCTTGCCATACTTTTTGTTTTCTGTTCTGTTTGGTCTGTACTCAAAAAGAGGGTTCCCAAAAATGGTAGCTGGTGTACCATTCTCTGTCAGGAGCTTAGTTATCCTGTGTGTGAAAAAATGTTGGATTTTCTCCGACATGGAATTATGTCTCAAATATTTAAGTACTGCTAAAAGGTAAATTTCATAGTGGGCCTGATGTTATTACACTCATACTCTGAACCTGCCTTTCCTTGCTTCAACCTGTTCATATGAAGAACATCTCACGGGACAACATAGAATAATACAATCTCCTGATTCGGAAAGGACCTACAAGAATCATTGAGTCCAACTCCTGGCTCTGCACAGGACACTCCAAGAATCCCACCATGTTGCTGAGAGCACTGTTCAAATGCTTCTTGAGCTCTGTCAGGCTTGGTGCTGTGACCACTTCCCAGGGGAGCCTGTTCCAGTGCTCAGCCACACTCTGGGTGAAAAACTTTTTCCTGATATCCAACCTAAACCTTCCCCAATTCAGCTTTATGCTGTTTCCTCAAGTCCTGTCACTGTTACCAGAGAGAAGAGATCTGTACCTGCCCCTCCTCTTCCCCACACAAGGAAGGTGTAACTGCAGTGAGGTCTCCCCTTAGTCTCCTCCATGCAGAACAGACCAAGTGTCCTCAGCCACTCCTCATAAGGCCATTCTCGTTGTGCTCCTTCGGACACTCTCTAATAGCTTCATATCTTTCTTATATTGTGGCACCCAAAACTACCTCCAGGACTCAAGGTGAGGTTGCCCCAGTGCAGATCAGAGCAGGGCAGGACAATCCCCTCCCTTGCCTGGCTGGCAATGCTGTGCTTGATGCCCCCCAGGACACGAGTGGCCCTCCTGGCTGCCAGGGCACTGCTGACCCATATTCAACTTTCCATTGACCAGGACCCCCAGGTCCTTCTCACAGCTGCTTTCCAGCCTCTCATTCCCCAGTCTGTCCGTACATCCAGGGTTTCCCCATCCCAGGTGCAGAATCTGGACCTTGCCCTTGTGGAACTTGGTACAGTTGGTGATTGCCCAGTCCATTTGTCAGGGTCTCTCTGCAAGGCCTCTCTGCCCTTAAGGGAGTCAACAAATAAGAGTGGAAGTGAGATACCTGCTTAGCCTTTTTGGGGGCAGTCACTTGGGTCTCAGTACTGCTGTTTCAGTACTTTTTAAAGTAGTCACAGAGCCTTGATGATAGCTCACTCCTTAAAGGAGAACATAGGGTTTGCCTGCAGTGCTTTGAGTCAGCACCAGTGCTGTTATCAGCCTGTGTGAGAACCTGTGAGCATAGCAGGGTGATGAGCAAACAACAGTACAGGGAAGAAATCTACATCTTGCTAAGAGGTTTTCTACAGACTGTCCATCGGATTGCATGCTATTAAATTTAGCTGTAAGCATGACATTTAGGAATCTTCTCCTTGGGAAGATAGTGCATGCAGTCTTTAGTCAGTGCCTCAGCGGAGAAGGGCATTTACTTACTTTCTTGTAATTTCTCAGTCCTTAGAAAATATCAGTTTAGCAAATAGCTCTGCAGTGCTTTGCTCATAAGTTGGTAAATTAGGAATTATCCTGGTTTTAAAGCCTGCTGTGAAACACTGGTTCTTGGATAAGATTAATAGAGCATATTAGCTGGGTAAGGGACAGTGATGCGTCAGGATCTGCAACAGGACAGAAAATGCTCCTGTTAATGATCATTTGATTATAGATGTCATTTGATCTGTTCTGTCCTTGAATTTTTCCCTAGACTCTGTTGTGTCTAGCTAGTTAGACTTCTCCTAAGGGTCTTTATTAGTCACCAGGCATCTTAGATGAATAGATACATTTTTTTAATTAAAGGCCATTATTCAATGACTGAATACATGAGATGAATCAAAGTCCTGGGCTTGGTGGATCTACACAGATCCTGTCTGGGGGCAGGAGGTAACAATTCCAACCTGAACCAAGCAACTGGGTTGTGTTCATTTCATTAGTCAGAAGTGCCTGGCACCTGATGTCTGCATTTTGACAATGATACCCTCACATCAGGAGCACACTGTATGGAGAAAAATGCTTTGCTATTCTTATGTGACCCATAAGACCTTTGAGTGACAGACAATACTGTCCTCATTTTATTAAAACTGCCTGAAAAGAAGGAGAACTCTTGAGAGTCTGGTTTCACTTTTACGGTGCTTTTGTGGTTTTTTTCTCTTCTTATCCTTTTTCCTCTGTCAAAATGAACAGAATTGGAGTGCTTTGGTTCTGCTCTTAAGTCTTTGATACCCGATCTACTGAAATATTTGTTGGAAATAAAACCAGATTCTTTTCTTGATAGACACAAAAGGTGCAGACACATGACGTGCTCCTGGAAAGGACACAGATTGGTGGCCAGTGCAGTCTAAATATAGGGTTCTTCTGAAGTGTAGTCAATAACTTGGATTTCAAGAATTTGCCTCTTTTTTAAATGTTACAAGTTCATTCAAGTGGTTGAAATTTCAGAAAGAGACCAAGAGAAAACATTTATTCTACAGCAGTACTTCTCACACAGGCATGAGGTAGGAGCTATCTGGGCCATTTTGAGTTTGATGTGCTGGAGTGCAGCTTAGTTATATAAAGTTGCATTGATAAAATCTTTCCAAGATACAAGGTACAATCAGTACAAAGCAAAAAATAATACAGCAGTCTCATAGGGTAGTAAGAATAATCTTATGAAAAGAAAATTAATGGAAATATATTTATAATATAGTAACATTTAATGAATGTCCTTCTCCATGTTTAAGACATGTTTAATGTACATAAGTCAGGCAGATAAGTAATAATAATAAAAGTTAAAACTGGGAACTCCTGGGTTCAGGGTTACCACCTATGTGCCTGGTAACAAATCTACCTCTGTTCCTGGGACCAAGCCTCAGAGAAAAACCCAGCATGTCTCTTACGAGGAAAAGCTGAGGGGGCTGGGCCTGTTCAGTCTGGAGAAGTGATTGCCGAGAGGGGACCTCATCCCTCTCTCTCAGTGTCTGCAGGGAGGGCTCAGAGGATGGGCGAGGCTCTGCTCTTGGTGCCCAGCAACGGGACAAGAGGCAACAGGCAGGAACTGATGCCCAGGAAGTTCCACCTGGACATGAGGAAGAACTTCTTTCTTGTGCAGTGACCGAACACTGAACGGATTGTCCAGAGAGGGTGCGGAGTCTCTCTCACTGGAGATATTCCAGAATTTTCTGGACACAATCCTGTGCCATGTGCTCTGGGATGACCCTGGTTGAGCAGGGAGGTTTGGCCAGATGACCCCACTGTGGTCCCTTCCAGCCTGACCCATTCTGTGATTCTGTGATTCTGTGATTCTGTGTTTCTCTGTTCTGGCCTCAGTGTTGTAACTCTGGAAGTAGCCACCTTGATGTGTAGCTCCCACATGGATAGGAAGCTGGAGGCGGCTCATCTCCCGTGTCTGGCTCCACACACCACATCCTGTGTGCTTTATTCATAAGCTTATTCATTTATTTAAATGAGTATTTTAACAGTGTCCTTTGCATAGTCACTTGGCAGTGGGCAAAATGATCATCTTTAACTAGAAAACATTTGTTAAATCATGTGGTGACATGAGTCCTTCAGATTAAAAATGGGCTCTTGTTGGCTTTGACAAGAAAAGAAATGATGGGTGTTGGAAAAGTAGAAGGAACATTTATGAATAGTGGGTGTGCTGGAGTATATAATTCAATTTTTTATTGGTATTGAGTCCTGGAAATGATTACAAATTCCTTGTGATATCTGAGGATCCTATAATCACTCCTTTAATATTCTTAAATTCTTCTGTATTTGACCACTGATCTTCATTGTTTTGGGGTGGAGGGTTGTTGGGGATTTTTTAATGAGAGAAATAAGTAAAATAACTGATTCTGACACACCAGCTAATAAATCTCAGTCACAACTGAGGAAAATTTAATGAAAACTTGTTTCATTTTTGATGGTTTAGATTTTTAATTTAAGTCAGCAGAAAGCTGTTGTTCATAGATGTTGTTTCTGCATATATTTCAATTGGAGAAAAATAAAGGGAAAATTTTATATATGACTCTTAAGCATTTGTATGACCATTCACATTATCAGGGACATGAAACTTCCTTAACTATATTTTCCTTCTAAAAAGAAAATCAGTCTGGATGAGAAGGAGAAATGAGGGAGAAAGAAGTCTGTCTCTCAGATATTTACATGACTCCTCGTGTACCCTCCTGCTGTATTTCTAACAGCCTCAGAAATATTGATGATTCAGTGTCTCTTACATATGAGGGAAGAATACATCATTTTTATGAAATATGTGACTTGCCTCAAGTAACACAGCATATCACCTGTTGGGTTGAGAAACAAATCCAACCTCTGCCTGAACTCCAGCGCTTTCTCCACCCTTTCTTCCTCATTTTTCTCATGTAGGATTTTTTCCTTTTGAATTATTTGAGGTCAAACCAATGGGGACAGAGATGCTGCAGCATCCACACAGGTGACCTTGTCTCAGGGGTATACTCCAGGTCTCGGCTTGTCCTTCCCTTTCACCTTCCCTTGAACCAGTGAAGTTCTCTGGTTCCTCTGTTTTTTACTTGCTGAGCAGTCGGTGAGCTCTGCCGTTTGGTGTTAATGCCACCCTTACTTACAATTGCCTCATGGATTCCTGTTTCCCATTTTAGAGATTGTGTATCTTTTCTATTCAACCATGCACCCAAGTTCTTAATTATTTTACATCTTAATGCATGAAGCAGTGCAGGGGACCGAAGTGTTGCGGTGTGTGGGTTTCCTGCAATGGCACGGCATGCCACAGCCTTCTCGGAGAGCGCAGTGAGGCTTGCTCGGGGAGAGCGGCTGTTCTGCTTCCCGTGCCTCTTCCAGGCTGCCCCTCACATGCTCCGGCTAGCTGAAGCCCTGCAACACGGTGATGATAAAGGAGGCAAGGAGGCTCTCCGCATGGGGACTGCAGAAGATCTTTTATTCCATGGTGGCTCCCAGAAGCCTAGAGCCAGCACATGTGCTCGCTCCCAAAGGTAGAGAGCCAGCACATGGCATGGTTCCCTCAGGTAGAGCCCAGTGCCCCAAGGGAGGGTAGAATGTGAGAGAGGCCAATCACATGGCATGCAGGGTCCTTTACCCAGGGCGAGGGGGTCAGAGTNAGAAGCCTAGAGCCAGCACATGTGCTCGCTCCCAAAGGTAGAGAGCCAGCACATGGCATGGTTCCCTCAGGTAGAGCCCAGTGCCCCAAGGGAGGGTAGAATGTGAGAGAGGCCAATCACATGGCATGCAGGGTCCTTTACCCAGGGCGAGGGGGTCAGAGTGAGGACATGGACCAATGGTCACAGGGCACAGGGGTGGTACATGGGCGGAGTTGGGGTAGCAGAATCAATGGGAGAAACCTGAGGGAGTGGTTAGGGCTAGGGGCGGGGAAGGGGGGACCCAGGTGGAAAGGCAAGCAGTTTGGTAAGCAGGGGATTGGGGAAGAATACAACACTACATCAGAAGGATGCTGCTTTACCTCTGAGCCCATGTCTACACTTGGCACCTCCCTTGGCTGCATCTCAGCACCATGACTTCCTTACCTGTCTGTAGAGAGAAGCCAGGTGGGATTGCAGAGTATAAGAGATGCCACGATGTGCGTGAGAACAGCCCTCAACTCTAGGACTGTTGTCACAGTTTGGGAGATACAGGACTGTCAAAGACAGCTGGAGTTTTGTTTCCAAATCATGTCTGTTGTCTTCATTTCTAGCTTTTGTGTTTTGTGTACCCACATTACATTGATTTACCATTTTGGGGGTAGCAGACTTTGGAAAATCAATAGCCGTCTTTGGTCTGCTCTCTAATATGTTCTCCTCTGTTGAACGTGCAGGGTAAAAAGGGAGAACCAGGATTCCCAGGAATCAGTGGTCTGATTGGCCCTCAGGTAAGCAATGATTTCTTCATTTTCATATAATATGTGGAAAAAACAGAGTTTCATGGCAGCGGAGGATTTGGAACTATGCAGTGCGTGTGATCTTCTCCTCTGTACCATTTATGAGGCTTATGTTTCTCCTTTTAAGGGCTAAATAATTTCTCTTATGATTGAAAGAAGTCTGTCTGACAGCAATTACTTTTACCTTCCACAGTTTTTCAACATCTTTGAACAAGGACGTAAGGAGGTGTTTTGTATGTGATTTCCCCACTGTTTGTGCTTAGGGCAGCAACATTGCAGAAGGAAATCACTGATTTGTGTTTTTTGAGGAAGGGGGATGTCTTCAGTTAATGACCCCCTAGCTCCTTTGTTTTAAAGCTTTTGGCAAGTTAGTGCTCCAACTTGCACCATAACCTCATTAGGGCAAAATACTGTGGTTTATGTTAAGAATCATGAGAGAGGATTTAGCTCCACCTTGGATCAGCCCATCCTGCCCTGTGTTATAATAACACTGACACCTCTGGCTTAGTTTCTTGCTAACTTTGCAGACAGATACAGCAGACCTAAATCGCTTTGTATGGTCACCCCTGAAATAAGAAAAATATCCATGGGAATGTCCTCAAGCAGGAAAGATGCAACCTCACACTGAGCTGACCACTCAGAATAAAACTGAGCATTTCATTTGTTCCAATTTCAATAGTAAATTAACGAACTGGACTTTGGCTTTAGGATTCTGTTTCAATAATTGGTAAAGTTTGGAGAAGAATGATGAGCTTCCATTGCTGCAGCTGTTGGTGATGTATTGCAACAAGCAGCACACTGCTAGACAGCAGATACTGATTGCTCATTTATTTGCCCTGGCGATCTATGCCCTCATAATCAGGAGAAATGATCTAGAAATGGTTTTTAAGGCAGGAGTTTTGTAATGTGCTGTTCACGTGTGTGGAAGATGTCAGAAAGGCAGTCCAAGGGCTTGAGACTCTGTGCAGGTGAAGCCCCTTGTGTCCAGCTGGGAACCTTGCCCTGCAAAACACTGCTTGATATTGGTTTACATATTTTAAGACTTTTTTCTTTGGTACTGGATCTAGTTTGCGAGTGTTTCAGCAGCAGCCTGCAAGAATGAAGACAGTATTTCTAATGGATTTAAAAGATTTTAGAACCATAGAGTATTCTGCGTTGGAAGGAACTGGTAAGGATCATCAAGTCCAACTCCTGACCCTACACAGGACACCCCAAGAATCCCTTCATATACCTGAGAGCATTGTCCAAATGCTTCTTGAATTTTTGGATCGAGTACAGCTCCCTGCTTTTGTTGTGTTATTTTTCTTAGGTTGTTAGTTTTTGGGTTTTTTGTTAGTTTGTTTTTTTCCTCTTCATTTTGGAGGAAGATTTTTATCCATGTATTATTTTTAAGATACCTGACAGTATCCATCCAAACAATGTCACACTTTCCCAGCTCAGGTTCCCTGCAAATTAAACATATATACGCATGTGTTAGCAATTTTATAAATGTATCTGAGAAAAGTGCTGACACAGGATTAAGTAATTTTCCTTTTTGCACAAGCTAAATAATGTTAGCAAATTTTATGTTAATTAAAATCACACAAAATGCTAGCCTCATCAAGGGATACTTAAATTGACTCTTCCTCCAAGCTATCTGCACGAAAGGTAAAATATTGTTCCTATTCCTGCAGTGGCACTCTGTTCGGGACGTATTACTGCAGATTTCCATATTTCTCTTTAAAGAAAATGCTTACATTCACTTTGTGACAAAACTACTTTTCAGCTTAACAGCACTTTTTGTGGCATTAGATTTTTAAAGCAATTTTATCAGCATTTTCTTATCTTTTTTTTTTCTTAATTAGACTCTACCCCAAAAATGCTCAGGAAGAAAAGTGGTTTCCTTATACTGTAGTTACATGGATATTCATTCAAGTTATGTATGGAAACCTATGTCAGCTGTTCTGTGCTGTCCCTGTGGTGTTGAGGGCCAACTGATTTGAGCTGGCTGCACATAAACTAGATTAGGACATGAAAATAGTCTCCCTTTCCTCTGCAATTTTAACTTCATGTCTGCTTTTGTTTTCTGACCTGATTCTCCACATTGATACCTGTATGGACAAAAGGATGGGGTTGATACTGGAGCTTTAGAAGGCTCGTTGTTGCTGAAGGACACAAGAAAGATATTCTAAAGTTATTATTGGGCTTTGTCAAGAAAAATCATTGGTGTCATGCTCAGTCCAACTGAGAAGCCGCAGAAGATCAGGTAGCTGTGCAAGGGAACTGACTTAAGGGCTACTCTTGTGGGTCCCTTCCGGCTCAGGATATTCTGTGATTCTATGATCCAGTGATGAACTGCAGTTGAGATGAGTCAGTCCAACTCTCAAGGACCCTTCGAGAGATAATTTAAGTGTCAGACCCTGCAGCAGCATCTCAGAGGCAACTTCCCTCCTAGTCTGAGGATGTTTTGTGACAATAGGGTAGCCTTACCTTTGTCTCTCTTTGCACACACTGACTCAAACCAAATTACAATGTAAAAATATTTTTAAATATTTATTTTTCATTCCAAATCAGCCATGGTGGTGAACCTGTCCATGTGTTTATTTGCTCCATGTTGTCTGGTCAGCACCCCCAAAAAGAGCATTTATTTTCCAGTGACCTTTAGAAATGGTTCAACTTGCAACATCATTAAGCCGTGGAATAGAAACTCTGGATATTTTTTCCCTTCTGGACTTGAACAATTTTCTGGCAGCAAGGACACAGACACCTGAACTTATAATGTGTTTATATTGTTATTATTTATTTGTACTATTTTAGTGTCCAGGAACTGTAATCATGGGCCCAACATTTATTGCAGTAGGATGTTCAAATGCAGACTGAAAAATGAGCATTTCTGTAAAGAACTTTCAGCTGAAATAGTTGGCTCAGGCACTCCGAGCTGTATCACTGAATTACCAAGGCTGGGGTTTAGCTCCAAATGCAAGCACTTTTTTGGGTGAAGAATGGGGATGCAGGTGCCTGCTCTTCTAGATGGAGATCCAATTAATATCATTAGTGGAGCGTGAAGCTCTTTTAAAACAGGCACCTACAAGTGGGCCACTGAGCCACTGTCAAGGATCCCCGACCTGAGTGGGTACTTGCTGGCCACCTGTGAGACAGCAGAACACATCAAAAGTCTTTGAGATTTAAACAAAAATGCCATACTTCAGCCTTGCAATACCTCTGGGCTGTTATTGAGGCTTGCCTTATGCTAGATAACCTGGTGGTGTAAGTAAGACCTGGGAGGAAGACGAGTACAAGCTGTACCTATTATGGCCTTGGCTGGCAGTGATTCAGTTAGTATAGACTTGTCTATAGGGTGTGAGCTCAAGCCCAGCTTTTCTTAAGTAATTCAGGAAATAAATGATCTGCTCTGAAAGCACAGTGTCCTTAATGTCCTTTTTATAATGCAAGTTAATACTGCAAAATGTAAGAAAAGGATGTGGGCCCCAGCTGAAAAGCTCAGATTGAATTCAAACTTCGCCAGTGCTGCTTGGAATTGGAAGATATTGCTCAGAGCTATCTTTAATAAATCTATACCTTTAAAAAAAATAAATTAAAACAGTCTTCACCTGTGAAGATTACTAACAGTGCTGAAACAAAAGACATTAAAGGAGGTTTTTTTAGTTGTTTTTTCTCATTTGCTGCACTGACTCAGTAAACCAACTCCAAGCGAACATGCAGGGAAATAAATCTTCCTCTGTAGACAAAAGAGATCATGTCCATAGCTTACACCAAGTGATTAAATTAAACAAACACTGCCTTTCACTGGAAGCAGGAGACTCTCCTAGAGAGACTTCTATGTACAAAGTCAGCTTTATTCAGTACTTTTAAAGAGCTGCAAAGACAGTTCAGGGAAACTTTTGTTGACAGAACTTTTGTTTTAAATTTAATGTTGATACTCCAGGTTCAGTGCCACCTGATGAAATGACTGGAGACTGGATCCGTGTATGAATTATGGCACTGTCACTGATGCTGACTATAGGACACATATTGTAGGCAAATGCTCGGATCTGTTGGCTCTTCAGGCTTTTGGTTTTTAGTGTGATCAGCAACAGCTTTTTTTATAAGTCCTCTTACCTTTGTATTGATTTGTAAGGCAGGATTTAAGCAGAGAGAAAAACTGTGCTCTAATGCAGCACTACAGAAAATAATTAGTATTAATCAGTATTAATTTCCATTTTAGATTGGCTATAAGGAAAATTTCTTCACTGAAAGGGTGGTCAAGCACTGGATCAGGCTGCCCAGGGAAGTGGTAGAATCACTGTCCCTGGAGCTATTTAAAAGAAGTGGCACTTAAAGATGTGGTTTGGTGGTGGCTGTGGCAGCCCTGGGTTGATGGTTGGACTCAAGGATCTTAGAGGTCTTTTCCAACCATAACGATTCTCTGGTTGTATAATTCCAGTTCACAGCAGTAGTGGCTGGGGTGAGAATTGAAAAGCAGATTTGAGGAGCTGATCCTGGAATCCACTGGGATGTAGTGAAGGAGAAGTGGAGCGCTGGAGTAGCAAAGGACATAGTGAGACACGTGGGCTGCTCCACAAAACTGGCCGCGACAGCTTCATTTCTGAGGGGAAAGGGGTGCAAATAAAGGGGAGACAGCACAAAGCCAACAGGAAGGGTCTGTGGGGTCTTTCTGAGAGGCGAAATTGTGGGGAATGTCTTTGAAGTGGAAACAAGAAGAGAGAGTGGAAGGGAAAAGGCTGTCAGCTCCTCATCTACTCGTTTTGCTCTCATTTTGGCAGTGGACAGAATGCTCCTGCGTGTCCTTTCTTCTTGTTTGTAAATCTGGCACACTGCATTAACAGCCCAGACCAGAATCTGTTTTAATATGGGTTAAGGGCTTATCTAAACCTTTGTCATAGTGTAACAGAATCCAGACATTGGCATGGAATAATACACAGAAAATATGTCTGTGCAGGCTTTGCCTTCAGATATCTGGGAAAGACATCAGACTTCAGTTTTCATTGTGGAATGCCATTTGTTCACCTGCCTCCAAGAGTTAGTCATCCCTTCTTTCATGGAAAAGAGATTTAGGCCAAGAAGTCTACTGATGGAGTCACAGACAAAGGTTTCTGTTCCTTCTCAGAGCTTCCCTAGGGAGTGCACAACCTAAATCTTAATATCTCTGCATTTCCAGCCCATCTTCAAGCAAGGTACACACTGGAAAAGGAGAACATCCTTTAGTGGATTCTGGAGGACAGACACAGCTGTTTCTCCAGTATGAACTGTGTCAGATTTCTTTCCTGAGCACTGTCACTGCATCACATTGTTTAAGGAATGGAGCTGGATGAAACACAAGCCTGAAAAAATCCACCCCCCACAATGTTTTTAAAGATGTCCCATCACATAACACACATACCTCTACAAAGTATTTTGATTTTAGATTTTAATAAACATTTGAAATATTTTTGTTTCAAAAGAACAGTTTGAAAATATTCTGGTCCAAACATTTTATTTAAAAAATCCATGTTTTGCATTTGTTTTCCAAATTGAGTTTGTGTAGATCTGTTTTAAAATCAAGTTTTCATGTATCAGTTTTTGCTTCAACATGTACAAAGCACACATCAGCGTGCCAGCCAGAAAAAAATACATCCTGTGATTATTTTCTTCTGGTTCGGGGTTTTAACGGGACAACACTGTGGTCTGGATTTGGGATAAGGACTCTCATGTGTATAGTTCATCAAATAATCTTTGAAAAAGGTGGTTGTATAAATCAGGTGCTTTAATCTGGGTTCACTTAAAAATGGAAGTGAAGAAAACAGATGGTATGAGATTTTTTCGGGTAAACATTACACACAGTCCTGCTGCTGTAGTTTTATGGTGTTGGGTTTTTTAAAACACAAATAGATTCTGTCAGTTTGGTGAATTCTAATATTTGAAAAGAATATTACTTGCTCTGAATTAAACTCAGAAGTCAGGAGAAGGGCTACAATAAGATATTGAAATACAAGTGAAACAGAACTTTTCTGCACAGTAGCAAAGAGGAGGGCTCTATAAAGGACATTTATGATGTATTTCTGCCATTTTATTTCACTTTGTCCCGTTACTTGCTGTAGCCCAGGCTACAGAAAGCAGGAAACCCAGTAGGATGGTCGATGTACTGGCATGTGCAGTCAGCTGGAGCAGGCTGCCAGCACCCTCTGCATCTCCAAGGGATACCACTGGCCATTCCATAAAACTGTTCTTTCTGTGTCCATCTCAGAGAAGATTTTATCAGAACAGCTTTCCATTAGTATGTGTAGCATTTGTTGGTGCAACACGTGGTGAGGCTACCTGTAAAACAGTTTGGGCATGATATCCTGGGTAATTACCTCTTGGAGAATGATGAAATGGAATTACTAGTGGCAATTTAGGAAAAGGATCAGTGGGATTCCATTTCAGGACTTACGGTTGCATAAGGTTGGCCTGGAATATGGAAAGTCTATGAGAATGATTGGAAATTGTCTGGGATAGTGAGAATACCAAGAGTTACTGGGAAAAAGAGTTGGGATGGGGAGGATGTAACGCTTCCCCTTTTAGGGATTACACTGGTTACTCAGATGCTGGAGTAAGACTGGTTTCAGATCAGATTGACCCCTGCCAGTCTGTCCCTGTGCGGGGTAACTCACATCATACCTGGGATTGCTTGGGCTGAGGCTGGGTCCTGACTGGGGTTTTTCACCTCCTGGTAGAAGTTCCCTGTTGTAGGGCCATGAGGGATGTGTGTTTTTTGGTGGGAGATGGTTCACTTATTGACAGAGACAGAGCAAAATTAAATTATTAGGAAGGAACCAATGGAATTGTCGAGGACAGCCTGCAAAGGTAAATTTGTACACAGTCCAATCTGAATCAGTTTGTCATTTTTCTTAAGTTTTGCCTTTTTTCCCAGTGCTCCTCCCAGTCTTCATGGAAGGCCCTTCTTGGAGTCCATATCTTCTGTAGGGCCTCTCAGCAATGCGTTGTAGAGGTGGAGTAGGGCCAAGCAGAATTTCCATGTCCTTGGTGTCTGAGGCCACTCCATCCAGCTGTGTCTGCACACAGTTGTGTCTGTGTGGGGTATTTTCTCTTGTGCTGGGCTTATTTGGACTACTGAGTCTTTTCCTTGAATGCTGAAGCCTTTTTAAGTGAAGGAGAGTCTTGACCATGTGTGTCCTGACGGGTGTAAAATCTTTAACTTCAGGACCCAACCACAGGATCCCCCAGGAGTTAAATCATCAGCATCAGTGCATCCAAAGGCACATCTTTCTGGGGATGTTTTAGCTGTGTTCACATTTGAGGCACTCTGCAAGTGAGAGTGTTGTTGGCAGGATAACTCCATGTCTGTTCTGAGTTGCAATGAGGCAAGTGCAGCTACAGGATCCTTTTCTGGTCTCTTTGCCCCATCTATTGGTGAGAGACTCTTAGCTGCTCCTGGCTAAATTTTGTGAGTATTTTATAAGATCACTTATCTGCCATTTTTGCCAAACCATGCTCCAAATACCTCCTTTTCCTCACTTTTTTACACCATTTTCTTCTCATCACCTACATTTTCCATTAAACATAAATGCTGGTATTGATTCATGACTCATAACACCTTAATACTGAATGCTGACAGGGAAAATGCTGTCTGGCCATTTTCTGTCTTGTATCAGTTGCTCAGTTTCAAATCTTTGTAGAGGGTTTGGGTGGGGTGGGGATTTTTTTTGTTGTTTTTGAAGTACAATCACACCAGAACTCCCCTTATGCTGAAAACTGAGAATTAATGAGATTGTCATGTTAGAAAGACAGAAAGAGGCAGCCAGGGTAAAATTTCAGCTCAGTTATATATCCATTTCTCGTGCTGTTTGCTCAGGTCCAGATCCAAAAAATACATGAACACGTGTTTCATTCTGAGCATAGGAGAAATCCTTTCTTGTCTACGGGGGAAGCTGACAGTAACAAACATCTTTGTACATCAAGCAACATACTAAGATTTGTCAAGGCTGGAAACAAATTTCTCATAGGAAGCCAAGTGTAACAATTTGCTCGATGTATAAAAATAAATCCCTCTGTAAATCGGATGGCTATTGAGAGAATATTTTCCCTAAGAGAAACAGCTGTTGCAGGGAGATGAGTAAGAATGTTAAGATATTTCCAACTGAATGTGTTCATCAAACTATGAATTCGTGAGGATCTTTTACGACCTACCAGGTTGATGTCGAGCAACAAAATGGTGGCATATTTTGTTTTAAGGCACTTGAGTCACTGCAGCGTTTCTCCATACATTTGGATTCATATTTTTACCTCCATCCTCCCAAAAAAAGCAAGCTCAAAGCACAAGCCTGTTCCATTCATTAGTTGCTTTCAGCAATCTTTTTGCAGAGGTAAATTATTCACTTTGAATCAACATGAATCAAGGTTAACTTGGATGGGATGCTCCAAGGAATTCCACTGGTCAAACTTTGTGTTGTAGGTTACCACTGATGTCCTTCAGCCCCTCCTTCTCTTGTACTGAGAAGTGCAGGACAGAGCTCCCCTCGTAGCAATGGCAGCAGCGCCTTAAGCAGCAGATCCTGTTCTGCCTGTGTTCATGGCCCCTTGGCTTGGCATCTTGCACTTTTTGGGTAGAAGTTAGGCAAATAAAGCTCAGTGCTTTTGTCCATTTCCTACAGGACCACTATTACACAGGGAAGGACCTGAGGCTTTCAGCCGCTACCAGAGAATTTGATAAACTGGCTTTGCTTCCTCTCTTGCAGGGACCGCCAGGGCCCCCAGGTGTTGCTGGACCCCCGGGACCGCCTGGACCACCGGTAAGAAAGCTTGGGGGTTTTTTGTTTAATATCAAGAAGAAAAAACAGCTGGGGAAAACTTTAGGTCCTGGCTTTCAGAGAGAACAGAGTTAGGGCCTCTGGCAATGTCTGTTTTCTCTTATATTTTCTCACTGCAAGGCCACAGGTGGTCCTAGAGCACAGCTTCTCCCTGCTGAGCCTTGGAGCCACGTCGGTGCTTCCTGGGAATAAGTCAATGGCTCCAGGGCTCCCTGTGGCAGTGACCTGACTGCAGTGGAAGGGAAAACTGCACTTCAACTGAAAGCGGCAATACCCAGTGAGATTCCTGCAAAGAACAGAAATACTGATTTATTTTTTCTTCTGGTTTCATTTCTCAGGGACTGCCAGGAGAGATTGGAGTTTCTGGTAAAACCGGACCACCTGGACCAGCTGTAAGTGTTAAGGAGCTGCTTCCCTCATCTCCAAGCTCTCCGTTATTTCAGATAGTTTAATTCTCAAGTCTGCTTTGTTTCCCACATCTTGTCTGCACACAAGGTTTTACCATGGGCTCCAATACTGTCACTTTTAATTCAGAAATTAGTCTCTGATACCTTTTGTGAATAAGAATTTTACCAGCTGTAGCCCCACTATTCTTACGGAATTGGATCATGATATTTTCTTTATATGATACCTTTCAAAATTCCTTTTGCATTTGACACAATATTGTTTTTCCAAACCTGGAATTTCCTGAATCAGGCCAAATAACTCATGATTAAAATCTCAGATTTAGCAGAGCGTAGCAATTTCTATTGGGTCTTAAGTCATAAAGCTGAATTATTTAATACTTAGTACATAAATACCACCTACAGCCTGCAGTGTTTGGGGATTGACTGACACTTGGAAAAGGGAAGAAAACTTTTTCTCACTATTTTAAATGCATTACAGGAAGTAATTTTAGTTCTTACCTTGCTGAACCACTCTGTGGCTATGTGCTATGTAACTTAATTTTAGGAGTCTATGTACTATATAAGAAATTACCAATATTTAAAAGGAGAAATGGATGTAAAAGAAAATCTTTATAGCTACAGATAATAGAGACTTACAGAGAATAAGTTAAAATGTAAGTAAGAGACATAAAAAAATATTTAAAGATCCACAATGTATAAAAGCTCTACACTGGAGTTTCTCTGTAACAACGCTGACATCCAGTGGTCATTCACTGAAACTGGGATACTGGAAAAAGGGGCAGAGCAAATATGTACAGTGTGAGAATTTTTGTGTATTTTGAAACACAGTATGAAAAAAAAATAAAAAAAAATGCATGAGGGGGTTCTTCTTTTCTTAAACTTAGATGGATGGCAAGAGAGTTGAACTGAGCACGCTTATGTTGAATTTGATGGTAACAATTTAAAGAACCGGCATTTACAGTTTATGATTTCCTCTTGTTTAGGGGCTGCCTGGTAAAGATGGACTCAGTGGGCTTCCTGGGCTTCCAGGTCTAAAGGCAAGTGACACCACAGACATTGGGATTAAGCTGCTCACCTGGGCAGATGACTGGGGTGAGCAAGCAAGGGAAGCAGGAAAAACACAGCTGGGCATTGCAAACAATCATTCAGGAAATCCAGTGACTCTGGCAAGTAAAGGCGTGTATCCAAGGCACAAAGAAGAAGAAGAACAACAAAGAAGTGTAGCAGACTCCAAAGGTGTTCCTTTCTTTCCTCTATGATGGGCTGGAAAGAAGAGAGGCCATCCCCCTCAGCCTTCTCTAGGTCTATGTGGCAGAAAGTTGGTTCTTTGTTATTTCCTACTTCTTATGCCCCATTGGAAAGCTTCTCCAAATGATGGCTTGAAAAGGAGAGTTGTCTCCCCTTTTGTCTCTGCACTGGGAGAAGGGAGATAGGACATTTAGAGATAGGAGACACTTGACTTGTCATCCCCCTGCAAATAAGGATCAAAGAAATGTACTGTGTTTTGACTCCAAAGGCCAAACTAGGTTTTAGGGATGATGATACTGTATTAAAGAAAACAGCTCTTAACCATCTATTGCCTTGGATTGCATTGGCAGAGGTTTTCTTGCTTCTGATACTTGAGCCCAGGCCTAGCACAGTCCCCAGCTCCCATTTATTGATGACTGAAAGTGAGGAATTTGGATCCCATAACATATTTCTGATATTAAATAAACTTTCAATTTTATCCACACTTCCGTGTAGTTCTTACTGCACTTCCCACCTATGTAACCATATTTCAACCACTGCAGCCTCTGCAGTCCCTGCTGACACAACCCACCTTGGAACATCAGTTTTAAAGTATTTACGTAATGGACCCAGTGACCAAGGCCCCAGCCCCAAAATTTTATGGTTTTTTAAAACACTTTCTGACTTTCTAACCACATAGAGTTTGAAGAAACTAAATTGAGGTGTTCTTTTTCAGGTAATTCACTATGGGCGTCTTTACTGTAACAATGTTTGTGTTATTCCAAAAATTCTCCAGTAAAGGTGCTGCAGATGTGATTGCAAACAGCACTAGAATGGAAGAACATTCCAGGAAGCATATTCTCATATGACTCCATTTACACCCTCAAACTGATCCTGAGGAGCTGAGTTAAAATGTTCCTCACCATTGGCTGCAAACGTGCTGCACAAACACCAGAGGAGTTTGTGTATTGACTTCTTGTGTTCCCTGCAGGGAGAACGAGGGGAAAAGGGTGAGGAAGGCTTTCCTGGAAAAGCTGGCCCTAAGGTAAGGGATTTTATTTCATAGTCTGCTGTATCCACTGAGTCAATCACGGTGTGATTTTGGAAGGTCTTGTACTGAAGTCAGGAAAGTAAGACTCCTCTGAAGTTGGAGATATAAGGGGATGAACAGATGAGGCTCAATGACTTCCATGGTGTTCTGAAATACCAACCCTTGTTTGATGCTCCTCTCTCAAACCTAAGTGTGCAGGGAGATCTAACCTGGACCTTGTGTTGGCTCTGTCTGGTCTGCATTCCCAAGCCATCAATTCAGAGCCTTATGGGATGTAGGTAGAACAACATGGACCAATAGGGAGCACATTTTGCTAATGAGAAAGTGTTTTTACCAAAGGGTCGGGTCCTTACGATGTTATAGATTTGCCTTTTTTTTTTCCAGGGTGAACCAGGGAGCCGTGGCCAACCTGGTGAGCAGGTGAGCAGGAAAAACAGTCATAACAGCAAACCCTGCCTGTCAAAGCAATACCAAGTGACCACGTGAAATAACAAAGCCATTTGCCAGTGACAAGATCCGTGCATGTCATTTGCTTCTGTGATTGAAGGTGCAACAGTTGTATGGATGAGACTTATGGTTGATCTTAGAGGTCTTTTCCAACCTTAATGGTTCTATGATTGATGGAATAAGGCTCCAAGTCTGAGCCACAAATTGCGGTTTATTGGGATAAGGTACTTACTAAGTTAATAACAATTACACCACCCTGTGAGTCTGGACTGTACTGCTGCTATTCCAAAAGTCCTTATAATCTGCCGTATAGGTATCACTCAGTTCCCAGGAAAGTCTCCTTACCTGCCCTCCCAGGTAAAGGGAAATCACCATGGTACGGGCAAACGGTTGCTCAGAAGTGTTTGCATCAGGCTTCAAGGGAGGAGTGGTTTTTGTACCCTTCGTTGGTGTCATTTCACTGTAGCTGGGCAAACAAACTACCAGGCTTGAAGCTTCCAGGCAGGCTTGGTCCAAGTGCAACAAAAGGCCAGGCCCCAACCAGAACACCATCCCTTGGTCTGAATCATCTCCCCGCACAGGGCTGAATTTTAACACCACCTTCCAAGACACTTGCCCCTCTCTCCACAGTGCGATGTTCTCCACATGTTTCTTTTATGTTCTTCCCTGTCCTAAGTTGAATAGTGCTGTCCCTGAGAGGACTTCACTTCATATATCCTCTGAATTGTGACAGTAAGTTGCTAATAGCAGGTATGTGAGTGCTGTTTCTTCAATCAGTTGTACACCACCCTCCAGAGACCCTTCTACACTACATTTCTGGGGTTACTGATGAGAACGTCATGTTGGCCTGTGTCAGATATTTTACTAAAGTCAAGATACATCACACAAATGCTTCCTTCTTGTCTGCTTAGTTTTCGTGTCAAGGGAAGGAACTGGATGGGTTTGATATGATTAGTTTTTAACAAATCCGCATTGGCTGTTTTGTATTATCTTTCTGTCCTTGACCTCATAGAAACTCACTGATGTTTTGCTTCAGGACCTTTTCAGAGGCCAAATTTATACCATGTTTTTATTTTCCCTCCAAATTCTCCTTTTTCTTCTTCAATGTTAGGCACTCTGATTGTTCTCTGAATCTCTGGAATCTCACTGTCATTTCCATCCCCAGAAGTGTCCAAGGCCAGACTGGATGTGTCGTTGAGCAACCTGGTCTAGGGGAAGGTGTCCCTGCCCATGGCAGAGGGCTTGGAACTAGAAGATCTTTAGGGTCCCTTCCAACCCAAACCATTCTATGATTCCCTGATAGCCAGGATCCCACAGTGGCTCTGAGAAAGCACCACTCCCTGTCACCAAATGCCACTTTCTTTAAAATTCTCCCAACATCACCCTGATGTTCTTAATCATCCTCAGTTACTACAGCATCTTGTTCCTCACCTGATTTTGTCTACAGACCCATTGCACCTCTACCATGATAATCTTTTGTTCTCCTATACTTAAAATAATCTCTTTGGACCGGGGATTACCTTTTCTTAGTTCAGTATTTGTACAAGACTTAGTGAATTTGGGTCCTGTCCATGACTGATCCCCTTCATGATATTGCAGTATAAATTCAGATAGAAAAGAATTATAAATAGGAAACCACATGGTTACTTTCAGATGACAAACTGGGTCAACTGGGAGCTAAATTTGAGAGTACTTAATAAATTTAGGAGAAACCACATGACAGAGAGATCATAGTTACTCCAATAACAAGTATTATAAATCAGAAACTCAAAGGTAATGTTCAAATAGAAATAAATCCGAATGTGCAATATTGCACTCAGAAAATTCTAGATCTGTTCATCAGGTGACATTGGTACTGTTCAGATTAATACACTGCGGTTTTTGCATTTCCAGACTACACCAGATCATTAAAGATTAAAATAAAAGTCAGATTTTATTTCTTTATTTGCTTTTATTTGCTTGCTTGGTCCTGCTACAGAGCAGCATGAAGAAAATATGTCCTAAATTCTGTGGCATCAGTTAACAGGCAAAAACCAGAGAAGTCTTAACTGCTGGGTTAAGTAATGGTTTAAAAAAACTAAGAAATTATTTGATAATCAAACTAATCTCATTCTCTCTCAGAAAACTACATCTACAGTCAATCCCATGGGAAAACTTAGGCAGGGTCTGTGCTATAGCATTCAGATTTCACACACTTCTTTGTCTTATTTTCAGGGCGAAGCGGGTTTTCCTGGCCCTAGGGGCTTACCTGGACTGAGAGGAGAAAAAGGAGACCAGGTGAGTGACTCTGAGCCACACACTGATCTTTTTTCAGCTGTTTAGCATCAGGGCACTTACCTTGAGTGTCCCTAGATGATATTCTCCCTTGGTGTGGTGGCTGTGGTGAGCAGCTGATTGGCAACTAGCAAGGCTACCAAGTACCCAAGTACCCAAAACTAGTCCCTGCCTAGTGACTGTTCCTAATTGACACAGAGGTGCTAATGAACGGTGTCTATCCTAAATTTGAAGAGTTGTGCCATGCTGCTTGTGAGACAGTAGAAAAGGTTAAGATTCTAGAGGTTAGATTGCACTTTCGGACTCACTTTCAGAATTACTTGCCTGATTTAAGGACATTAAAAATTGTTGATAACAACAAAAAATCACTAATCCCCCTCATCACTGAGTGCTGAAAAAGGCTGAATTATTTTCTGATGGCTTAACTTCCACCTAAGTCCTGGTGTCTGCTACTTCCTCTGGGTAGCTACAGAACTTTGGAGACACCTTCATACCGGGAAATATTTGGATCAGGGGCCTGACAGTAAATTTAGCCCCATAAATGAGGTCTGTAATCCTGATAACTGATGACATGCTTGTATGTGATCAAGAAGGATCTAAAATCAGCTGAGGTTTTTCCATGCAGTTTGCTCCATTATGTGTCTTGTAGAGCATAAGACACAGAGTATATTCTATTGGAAGTGTTTGAGGCAAGGCAGGATGGAGCTCTGAACAACCCTGGTCTAGTGGAAGCTGTCCCTGCCCATGGCAGGGAGTTGAAACTAAATGGTCTTCAAGGTCCCTTCCAACCCAAACCATTCTATGATTCTGTGATTCGCTCCGTAAATAAAATCATAGAAAAGTAGGTCATTTAACTCCAGTTTGCATGCAGGATAGATAAACTTTGTGTATGCACTTTGAAGAGTATCACATCATCTTTGTTAAGCATTCAGAAGGCCAGATTACCTGGGCAAAATATAGACATAGGCACTAGGGAATGGATGATTCAGAAATCTCTTATATAAACAAAACAGTAATTTAAATATCTACTTTGGGTCTTAATTGCTGTTCTGTTGCCTCTCTTTTCCAACTGGAAAAACAATCTGGTTTTTTATAACTGCATCAGGCAGTAGGATCTTCTACAAGCAAGCTGCTTTAGTATTGGTGCTTTCCTTTCTGTGAACTCAACTGATATTCACTAGTTTTGAAAATATAGTGGATTTTTGAAGCCATCTTCAAAATGTTACATTTTTAATTGCTTGCTCTACAGCTTGGAAGACAGGTAAGATAACTGAAAGTGTAAAATATTTCAGTGAGGCTGATGCATTCAAATCAAAATGTGCCTATTTCTTGCTTTCCTTTCCTTGCTTTTAGGGAGAAAAAGGAAGAGATGGTCTCCCAGGAATGAAAGGTGAAAGAGGAGAAAAGGTAAGTCATGAAATGACCATGAGCTTCCTTAGATGAGAGAGGAAAACAGACAAAGGGGCAGAGATAAGTGATAGAGGAGGCTATCTGGGGAAGATTAGAAAATTTGGAAGACTTTTAGCTGAACTTTAAAGAGAAGCAGCAGAAATAGCTATGTGTGGGATGGAGACAATCATTGAGCAATGAAATCTGATGAAATTAAGGATAATTTCGTTAATTCAAGGAAAATTTTTCTTGTTTTTTAACTGGCTGATATAAATGAGCCTGGAACTAAAATCTAAAAAGTTTTCTGTGCCTGTCTGTGGGGGATAGAACGATAATTAAAGAACAGTCTGGGCTTCTGCCATCACAACACCATTAACTTTAGTGAAGGGGAGAGAAACAAAGGTAATGCCCACCAAAATTTACATTCAACCCTTGTGAACATGAAGGTGAAGAAGAAGCACTGAGCTTGCAGATGCTTGTGGGTGTACAGTGAAAAGCTGCCCTCATTACAGCAGCAGTAGCATTCAGGATGTAGGTTCTTCCATCAGTCCTCAGTTTATCAGTGACTTTCACCACCTGTGGAGGTGGGAATTCTTCCATGGGTGGTCCACTGACATCAATGAGGCACCTGAACCTCCTGTACCTGGGAGGTTAACAAGTGTTTGTAGTTCTCGGCTTTCAAGTGTCAGGGGGCAGATATTTGTGGAGCACAGCCCACAGGAAGGTCAATGCCAGTGCTCAGGAGATCCTCCAGCAACAGTATAGTTTTAACTCAAAACTAGGGAGAGAAATGTATTTAGAAGTGTAAATATTTGATGAAAACCAGATTTTTTTTTTTTCATCAATGAAAGACATTCAGCTAAAACATGTTTTTCAATCAAAAATTCTGGCCAACTGTAATTTAAAAAGCAAATTAAACTCTATATCCTAAACTGAATGGGACAACTTTAGAAATTCATTGACCTGTGAAGTCAGGTCAATGATAAAATCATAGAGGTATAAAGACAACAGAGTGAGAGTCCTGCATGCAACAAAGCAAGGACAGCAAAAATTCTGTCCAGAAGTGTCACTGAGCTGGGGGGTTAGGTTACATCTCATCTGGTAATGCTGCATCTTCTAAACGATAATGTTCAGTGTTATTTGGGAATCTTTTTATGTAATTATTTACATTTTTTTTTCCTCTGTCCAGGGTGACACAGGTTCCCCTGGACCACCAGGCTTACCTGGAACAGTAAGTAACATTGTGTTTGGTGCTGTAACAATATTCAAGGCATCATTGCACTTCATCCACATAAATACCTCATAAACAAATATTTTCAGGTTTCTTACTTCTCTGCAGAAACTTTAGGACCTCTTTACTCTGAGGTTATCTCCTTTTGTTTCAGAGAAGCAATAGCAAGGTGTATTTGGTCTTTCTTTTTTTTCTTATTTTGTGAGATTGTGCCTTCCTCTGCCTCTTTTCGAAAACAGACCAAGAATACATAAATTTATCGTTTTCAAAAAGAAGATGCAAAGTTACTTTGGGGAGCCTAAGTATAATTAAAATAAAGTTCATTGGTGATTAAGTGAGCACCCACTTAATGTAAATACACAAACCTCTGAGTTCTCTCCAAGAAAACTTGAGTAACCATCTTGGGATAAGCACCATCGTTGCAACTGGAGGACTGATCCCAGTCACAGATCCTGTAAGACACGGCAGATATCCTCTCATCAGCTCTGCTCACCACAGCTGGATACAGCTGCCACATTCACAGATTACGGAGAAAATTACCAAGGTAATGAACCTTGGTAATGAACCAAAATGAACCAAGGTCTGTTGGTGAAAATCAAGCGCCTAAAGACCTTCATGCAGCAATGGAGAAGGTGGTGTAATTTATTCCCTGCCATTAATTGGGCCTCAATCTATGCCAGAGGATCCTTCATGGTGCTCTGTGTAGAAAGACTCCACATGTATCAGACAGGGATGACCCAGTCACAACACCGAGGATGAATCGGTGTTACTAAAGGCAGAGAAGGCAGCTCTCAAACACGGTACAACATGGCTGGACATGGAGAAGATATGCCTGACTGGTCAATCTTCCCGTGTTTGTAGGGAGAAATAATTTCTATTTGTTGTGGTTTAGGAATTTTATTCCCCAGTTTAGCACCCCTGACCCCCCAAGACTCCAAAACCACCCTCTGGTCACTCACCTCCCTTTCCCCCCTCTTCCACTCACGTGTGGCCAGAGGGGAAAACTGGCAGCACAAAAGGCAAAGATTGCAGGTTGAGATAAGAACAATTTATGGAAACAACAATAAGATAAGAAAACAAACAGTAACAGCAGCAATATTAATAACAAAAGTGGACAAAAGAGAGAGTGTGGAGCTTGACCTGACTGCGTCCGTGCCACCCAAAACGCTCCGTCCAGTCAGGACCAGCGTTATCCCACAGTCCCATCTGCCGTGCTCACTCCAGTGGAAAGGGATGTCCTTCCCTTCTCCAAAGCAAGAGAGAGAACCCCTTTCTTCCACCCATGGCAGTGGCATAAGGTGGTATTGAATAACATCATTTCTTGGCCATGCTCCCTCCCACTGATCTAGGCTGGAACCAGTGCACTGTTTCATCTGTTAAAAGTAGGTAATGCTTTTGACATATTTCATGTCATCAAGGACTATTTTTTTCTTCAAAATTTTATCGGCTTTGAGAAAAGATACTGTGTCTTTCTACAAAACTTTGTCCTTCAGAGTTATTATGTATTCCCTAAGAAAATCATGTTGAGGTGTCATGTAAATGGTACGAAGCAGAGCTTGACCATGTATCAGGAAATATCATGTACAAGCTTAACCATGGTGATGGAAATTTAATAATACAGATGATGTCTCCAAGTCAAAAAGTGAGCTGGAGATTGCTAGCAGAAAAATTGCTATAAAGTGTAAAGATTGATTGTTTTTTCATCATGGTGGGACACACAGGACTGTCTTGAGTTTATGTTCATATTTCAAATATTCGGGGAGATGTAAGATATTTGTGAGCTTCTTTCCAAACACCCAGATGATACAATGGGTTGCTCTTTTATAAAACTACTTATGGATGTATGGAATGTGCAATCTGTAATGACAGGAGATCATGTAAACTGTTGCATTTTAAGGAAAATAGGCTATCCTGTTTTTAACACTGTGATTTGTGTTCCAGACAGCCTTCTTCACCCCACACCCCAGGATTCCCGTAAGTAACATCACTAATAAATATGGCCTCTGGCTTATCCCCTCTTGTATCTGGTAGACACACAGCCCTTAGTGTTTTCTGTGTTATTTAAATGCTTTCAGTAAAGATCTCGGATTGAGTGTAGTTCTGGGCATCCTCATCAGCGGCGATGAGAAGTCCAAAGTTGTGCTGGTAAGATCAGCATGCAAGCCAGCCTGGCTGGGACAGAGCTGTGTGCTATCCCAGGCTCTTAAACCGAGTTTAAAATGAAGATTTAGTTCTCACTTGCAGCACCTAGTGGGAAATAAATGACATAACATGATCAGTGAATAAGTTTGTTATGGATCAGGAGGTTTTATGGATGGCAGAGGTAGGCTGTGCCATTAGTGCCCTGTAGGCCAGGTTCTTCAGAGGCTGAGGAAGGAAATAAGGATGTGAGGTAGTACTGGAAAAGGAGACAAGATTTCTTTGGCTTGCTTTTCCCCTTTGCTCAAAGTTTATGCTTATATATATGTATATATGTGCGCTAAGGAAACGTGCAGAACAATGACATCGTATGTGGTCTTTGTAGTGCTACCGTCACAGAAGGAGTTGTTTCTTTTGCTTTGAGTACATTGCTCTTGTAAATGAGCTGCAAGACAGTAAGAAGTAAAAGCCTTGGAGTGTGTCAGCTGTTCCATTTGCTGGGATTCTCCATGTGCAAGACGACTGTGGTGACACCTGCCACAGCACAGCTCTGCACGTAGCACTGTGAGGGGGGAGAAGGGGAGGTAAGAATAGTTACCTTTGATTTACAGGTGTTCACATTAAAGTGTCAGAAAGAGATGATGAGCCTTAGGAGAGTGTCATGGGTAGTGTTACAGAGAAGGCAGGACCAGCAGGGTGCTGACAGTTGTGGAGAGACAGCACTCTCCCAAAACCAGTCCTTGCCATTGCTTCCCACTGAGTGCGTGGTGTATTGTACCAGGGAGCTATTTCATATATATTTAGGCTAGTCAGTTAGGATCATAAAGTATTCTTGGAGACGGGGTGAGAGAACCACAGTGGTAGTCAGATATAATGGCTGGAAAGAGGCAAAAGCAGTAAAAAGGAGGTGGCTCCTCACTTTGCCTTCTCCCGCTGTGGCCGGACACAGCTGAACCCCACCGCATTTGCTTTCCTTTAAGTGGCACAGGAATTACTGCGGCATAATTGAGGCTACAGGAAGACACTGCTGAGAGCAGGTTGTGGAAGCTGTAAGTCCTCCTCTGGGCCAGGCTGGTGGCAGCCATCAGCTGTCACTGTGTCATTTCTGTGCACCGAGCTGTAGGTAAGAAGTGCGTGGCAGTGGATTAAGAGCAGCTGCCAGTGGGCAGCACTAGCAGGCAGTGTTAACAGCCTCAGCAGATAGACATGGATTAGGCAAACTTGAAAGGACTCGCAGGCAGATTGGCTGGAGGGTTGGGTTAACAAAAGCCAGTTGTGTCCTGGGCTGCAGCAATGGCCAGCAGGTCGACGGACGTGATTCTACCCCTCTGCTCTGGTGAGACTCCTCCTGGAATGCTGCATCCAGCTCTGGAGCCTCCAAAACAAGGACAAATTGGACCTCTTGGAGCAAATCCAGAGGAGGCCACAAAGATGATCAGAGGCTTTAAACAGTCAGAGGGCAGGTTTATATTAGGTGTTTGGAAGTAGTTCTTTACTGTGGGGGTGCTGAGACACTGAACAGGTTGTGCAGAGAAGCTGCGGGTGCCCTGTGCCTGGAAGTGTTCAAGGCCAGGTTGGATGGGGCTTTGAGCAACCTGATCTAGTGGGTGGCATCCTTTTCAATGGCAGAGAGGTTGGAATTAGATGATTTTAAGGTCCCTTCCTCTCCAAACCATTGTATGAATCTGTGAAGAAGTGCTTCCTTTGCCCATGTCTGTGGCTGTTAGACTTTGCACTACTGTGCAAGTCAAGTATCAAGGAAAAAGTAGGAGGAGAATATTAAAAACTTCCCCTCTTTACCTGTTGTTACTTCTTCCCTTTGCAGTTTTGTTTCCCTGGTGATACACATCCTTATTCCCACTCAGTAACACCATCCCTGGCTACAAATGTACTGACTTATGTCTGCTTTGTCGTTCCGCTCTCAAAAGTGTTTCAGAACTTGAAATGTCATTACAAAAACAACTTCCAGACACAAACATACAGGTTTGCAGCTTTAGACTCTTTGCTTAAGCTACTTTAGGTGATCCTGATGTCTTTTTGAAAGACACTAGATGGCATCAGGGACTGCCTGGTTAAAAGTCGATCTAATGAGATGCTACTTGTAGAGTAAAATTCCTCCCATTATTTATCACAGATGATAATATTTATTCATAATGCATAATAAACACAAGCATAAGTAATATTTATGCAGCTACATTTATTTTGTCTGTTAGAGAATCATTTGAAAATGGACTGTGAATTCCCAGGTGTTGCAGAAATGATTGTCAAATAGCTGAAGTAAATAAAATTCAAGCTGATTTGTCTGGCTCTGCGTTTTGGCTGATCATTATTCCTTGCTTGTGTGTGTAGCTTAAATCACTGATGTTCTTACTCTTCCTTGATTGCATAATTGAAACACTTGGTATGATAAATAATGAATAAGTAATGATTGCTGTTGCCTGAATACATATGTTCATAACAATGTACAAATGTGAGGATTCGTGTAGTGCCTGGTTTATTCCAGCTAGTTCCATAAATGTGTGCTTTCCTTTTCAATTTATAAAAAGCAGAAATATGGATTTATTGATTATTGCTCTAGACCACAGGACAAAGCTGATGAACTTCTGTCTGAATGCATATTCAATTTACTGTAAGGAGGAAGAACAGGAATAAATTAATCCTATTAGGCAGTGATGGTGGTGCATGAAAAAAGGTACTGACATTGCAGGAGGGAGAGGATGCTGCATGAATGTATGGAGGTGTTACTAGGACTAGAGATCAGGAATAGCTGTGTAGTGCACACCATTGGAAATGCCCCATATGAGCACTGAACACTTCTTTTATAGGTGGAATAGGGAACTGTTTTTATGTGGGATCATTTTAGGATGACATTAGGGCTGTGGTCCTACAGAGACGTGGTGCAGTGGCACTGGTGGTTTTGCTATTAATCACATCATGTGGCTTTTTAAAACGTTAGAGATTAATTGATTCTTTAGCTACTGTTCTCCATGAGGGCAAAATGTTCTCTCTTTAAACTGAATATTTTTTCAGTTAGTATCAGAACAGACCAAGAAGTCTAGACAGTGATCTCCGTGTTTCAGTGTGGGATATCAGTTTTGATTCGTTGACCTCAAAGACCTTTGAAGAAGCTACTTTGTGTCAGAAATGGATAACTGTTTGAAAGAGCCCTCTTACTAAGCAGGACTAGTGTGAATTCCACCCCTATAAATAGCTCTTATTTCTCTGTTTGTCTTACTGTTTTATATCAGGGTGAACCTGGACCAAAAGGGGACAAAGGAGATCGAGGAATGAGTGGAGAACCTGTAAGTACAGCCAAGTGTTTCTTCAATTGGCTTTGAACTTTAGCAGAGAAAGGACATGAGAGCGGTCAGTTTTGGAGGGAGAGGGTGGGACATGCTCCTCCCATAGTTGGGATGCTTCTCTCATCAGAAATAGCCACAGTGGTGCTTGTCTTTGTACTGCCTGTAGAGGAAGCTACATGACTACTGGAGTTTAAGCACCTAATCTGTAGTTCTTGGCCTCAGTAGCTGGAAGAGGACTGTGGGATTTGCTAGGCAGAGCTTGGCTGACAGTAATTTATGTGCAGGATTTATTAAGGGATTTTGAAGTGATGTGGCCCAGCTAAATTGTGCATTTGTCTACTGCATTTGTATGCTGGACTCTCCTGTTCTGGATGGAGCTCCCAGAAGAGACTCCCTGTGCAGTGACAGCCTCTGTAAAAACCACACTTCCTTCTCTCAGTGGAAGGAGCTCCTTTACCTCTCCCTCTGTTTTGCAGGGATTACCTGGGGTCCCAGGTGAACAAGGTGTGCCAGGACCTGCAGGAGTACAGGTAAGAGAGCCTTTGAAGAAAATCTTTGACATGACGAGCAGAGTGGAGTGCCCTCAAGGTCTATATCACTGTAAATAATTCTTCCATTTATGTACCAGCACCCATTTCTTTTTTCTCACTGTTGTAAGTTCAGGGACTTCTGTAGAGATATTTACTTCTGCTGGACATCAGGACAACAGAAGGGAAATCAGCTCAGAAATACAGTATGTTTGTCTCATGGTCAGTATTGTCTGAGGGACTTCTTCCAACTTCATGATCCTTCAAGAGGGCCTCTTGTACTGCTGCTACCAAACCACAGGTCTCACAAAAAAGTTTAGAACTGTAGGCAAATCTTTCTCTGTGAAGGGAGACCATCAAAGTTCAGCTGGAAATAAAGTAGTTGGTAAGCCTGAGGATAGGAAGGAGGTACACTTAGATGAATACCTGCAAGTTGCAGCATCCTGTGCTGAGAAACAGCCTCTGAGCTGATCAGTCATTAGTAATTCTTCTTAAGTCCCAGGGTTTTATTTTTATAGTTCCTTTTCTTGCTGCATAGAGAACCGGGAGCTATTTCCTCAGCCATTAACTCCTCTGTGAAGTGGTAAACAAAAACCATTGCCTAGTACACATTCAGGCATCTTGAAGACTTTTTGTCTGGCAGGAGATCTCCTCCCATATCTAATCAGCTGGTATCTCTCCTTTCTGCACAGGGTGCAAAGGGGGAGAAAGGAGCCCGAGGAGAGGCTGGAGCCCCTGGAGAGACTGTGAGTAACTGCTTGCCTTGCAGCACTTTTCCCTGACAGTAACACACTTGAAAGGACACTGACAGCATTATCTTATGGGTTTGCAGTCCCAGGCTGCTTGGGCACAGGGCACATCCTAATCCACAGCTGGAAGAGTGGCTGCTTGTGGGCAAACAGGACTATCTGCACCAAACAAATCCATGCCCCATTCAGCTAGCTCATCAATCCATTCGGCTCAGCTCAAGATTGTGCATCTTGTCCTGCTCAGATCTCTCCCTGCCTAACAAAACACCCTTTTCTGGGTGAGTGTGGCTGCACTGCAGTGTCAGCCCAGCTCAGGCAGCCAGCTGGAGCAGGGAGCTCACTGCTCAGCAGCAACAGGAATTGGTTTTTGATCATGGTTGCTTTTAGGCTTCACTGTCAATTCTGCTATTTTTTTTTTAATACTGGCTCATCCGGAAGACTCATTCCACACCCCTTTTTGAGGCATGTGTTGTAGGGAGTGCTCCTCTTGTCAGGCTGTGTGCTTAGGAACGCAAAGGATTCCAGTCCCGTTTTATTATTGTGAGAGTGTATAAGCCCTTTGCGACTGAATAAAAGGCCACAGACTTTCTTTGCAAGCAAAGAAGGAAGAAACACTGAAGAACTGTTTGAAATAATTATTGAGAGAGGGGATGACTGCGATTAGGAGAAGGAGGGAATAGGAAATCCAAATGATGCATCTTAGAGCACTGAAATTTCTTCTTCCACCTTTGTGTTCATGGTTTTCCTTCTTGGGCTTGTGCTTAGACATTGTCACTGAGGAGTGCTTTGACCCTAAACCCTGAACTGCCTGTTTTCAGGTGTCTTTCCCTCTTGGTCGAAAGACTCCTTAATATTTTGGAGAAAAAAAAAAAAAAGGCAAAAACCATCCCACTTCCACCAAAACCCATTCCTTGGTTTTATTTCTTTGTATAAGCTGGTGGCTCAGAGGATGTTAATGATATGGAAATTCAGGTATTTGCAGGCACCTTCTTTTTTTGCCATCCTTTCACAGACTGCTGCTGCTCCAAGTGTTTCTATTGGCTCAAAGACCAGTAACTGTAAATAACACAGAAATGAGGAAACATTTAAACCTCTGCTTTGAGCAAAGGCTGAGAGGGTTGGGATTGTTCAGCCTGGAGAAGAGAAGGCTCCAGGGAGACCTTAGAGCCCCTTCCAGTGCCTAAAAAGGAACTACAAGAGAGCTGGGGAGGGATGTTCTACGAGGGCATGGAGTGACAGTACGGGGGGAATGGCTTCAAACTGAAAGTAGGTGTAGATTAATACGAAGAAGAAATTATTTCCTGTGAACGGGGTGAAGCACTGGCACAGGTTGCCCAGAGCAAGCTGGTCTAGTAGAAAGTGTCCCTGTTTATGCCAGAGGGTTTGGAACCAGGTGATGTTTAAGGTCCCTTCCAACTCAAATCTATGATTCTATGAAACATCTAAATATAGCCTGGTAACCCCAAACACACATCTGTACAGGGACATAAATCCCCAAATATGTCCTCTAATGTCTCCCATGGAATTTTGGGGGCACACATGGGCTTTTTCATGCTACAAAGCTTTGACTTGCAAATGGTAAAAGACCTGCAGTTCAAAACTATGCACTCTGGATGGTTTAGGCTATTTCACCTGTTCAGCGCAAATGAATGTTTTCAGGTTTTGTTCCCCACAGCAGAGAAAGGTAGAATTGTCAACAAAGCGTATTTTGTTGACCTAGATTTTTGTTAGGAAAAATCAACATACTTTCCTCTCTTCTTTTGATGTTTCTGGCCCAGACTTTTCTTCCTGTATCTGAGCTAGATTTAGGATTTATTTTGATAGAAGGTAGCTTTAAGCTCCCAAAGAGAGCCTTTCCCCATTTTGTTTTGTTTCATTATTCTTTACACTAAAAAGTTTCAAACAAACATGCTGTTTTTTGCTTTCTTGTTGTACAACACCTTGTCTGACATGAAATCCAATCTCACTTGGCACATCTTGTTCCTATGGTGATACAAGTTGTGATTTATATATGCACATACACATACACACTTTATTTTCTTAAAACAGGGTTTGAGTGGACCAGCAGGGCCCCCAGGTCCAAGAGGCTTGCCAGGAAATGTGGTAAGTATGCACCAGAGTATTTGTTTTCCCGTCTGTGCCCTGATTTCTTTATTTAATGTGTTTAGTTTTCCCTTCCACAGGGATTACTATGAAGTTCAGAAGGCTGTGTTTCATTACACTTGTTTCTTATGGCTGAATTGAAAGATCTGGAGGCACCTGGGAATGGTGTATCCATGAAATACCTTAACATATTCATTTTATCAAGGTGAAGAACAGAGCTGCTTCATTCCTCACCAAATTGTCAAAAGCAATTTTTGCTGCCAACTCTTCAAAAGAAAAAAATCAATGTTTATTGCCTCTTTGGTTTTGTTTTCTTTGCCTTGTTTTCATTTATCCGCTCCTTTTGTAAACATGACTTCTTGATATAAAAATAGTGTGGTAAACTCCCACTTTTATTAATGAAAGCATGTAAACATTTGAGCCTAAAGAGCCTTGAAATCAGTGCAGTGTCCCCCTCACCTGGGGAGTTCATCACCACTATTAAGTTGTGCATGATAAAACTTTTCATATTTGCTAAAAAAATCTTTGGACTAACTCTACTCCCAGCTCCACTAGGGTAATTTTCTTTCTAGTTCCTGGGGTTTCTCTGGGCTTAGACTGGAGTAGGTGAAAACCAGCATTTAGACCTTCAGATATGATGTATTCAGGCACAGTGGTTTAGAACACAGCACTGTTAGAACCAGAGTTTATTACCTGGGCAATCCAAGAAAACCTAAATTGTCTTTCTACTAATTGTTAAGATACATTTGGTTTAATTGTATTAATGTAGTGATTTAATTTCAAACTGAAAGGTGATACTGAAAATGAAGAACTTTTCAATTTCATATTCCATTAAGCAAACTTCTATACCAGTAATACCAATATATTACCCATAAAAGCTAATATAGTTGGAAATAATTTTTACTGGTGCAGAAAGGAAAATAATTATCACATCCATTCTGAGGTCAATCCAATCTTAATGGTGCCAAGATGTGATTTCACGTCTTAAAATGGAGTACCATTTTAAAATGTGTTTTGGTGGGTTAGAAAGTTACAGTATTTAATTTAGAGCACTAAATCATCTATTTTGACACGGAGTCCTTTGAGACCTGCCAAGACATTAAAAGGATTGGAAACTGAAATAGAGGAAGAAATGAACATTTCCGAGTATTGGGAGGCTTTTGGCTTCTCTGATACAGAGGTGGTGATTGGGGGATTGTTGGTAGCATATGAGGAACTGCTGAGGATTTCACAAAATGAAAAAATAGTTACTGGTAGAACGCACAAATCTGGTACTAGCTGAGTTTTCTGCTTTTTCTGTTCATCTCTTTTTTTATATTGAAAAAGAAATTCCTCCTTCAAGGACCTGTTACACAGCTCTTCTGTGGTGTTCTCTGGACTACAGGTTTTCTGTCCTGGGAAATGTAGAGCTGATACTGATCCTTGAGATAAACTGTACTGAACCCACAGGTCTGCCCCTTTGTTTAGGATCCAATACTGCCTACAAAAAAACTTTTAAGCTTTAAAGTTCTTTTCTCTCCAGGGTGTGCCTGGAGGCCCCGGACTCCCAGGAAAGGCAGGAGAAAAGGGGGAAAAGGTGAGTTGGTTCTTTGATGGATTTGTTTCCTTTTTTTTCTTGAGCATTTTAAGTAATAGTAACAGATGCAGTCTGAACTGGGAAATTATTTCAAAGGTTCATGGATGGTTAAGATACATGGGTTCATGAGATCATCTTGTCTGAACTCCTCTATTACACATGTTGTAAGGTTTTCACCCAGTTGCAACTTTATAATTTACCTAATAAAACACTAAAGACTGGATATAGTGAAGTCACTGCTACAATTATGGTGTCCTGCTGTCCTGACAAGAACGGACATTTGGTCTTTTAAGAAACTCCTATTCATCTCTGTAAATCCAACGCTGGAAGAAAAATTGGCTTTCTGTCCCCTTTCATGAGCTTTCTAAGGTCAGGGGGTTGTGATTTGGTCATGCACCCCAGAGTGCCCAGCATGCTGGAGTCCTGATCTTTGTTTGCTGGTGTAGGAATGATTAATCAGAAACATGGCCCCCTATATCCATGTATTTGGGGCTTAAAAGGCTTAAAAATCCTAGCTCTTTCAGTAAAATCTTCTTCCAAATTACTGAGCTCTACCTCAGGGTCCTGTGAGGACCAAGGGCTCTCTCATTCAGTGTTGCAGAAAGAGTGATGCACTTCACTCACAAGAAAGAAGCAAAGAGTATATTTTATTGATATAAGACACCAAGTTAACAAAGTTCAGTGGTAAATGCCACAGTGGTTTAACAAGATTCAGTGCAACGTACACTTGATTATTTACTGCATTGAGGACAGGGTCAGACAAAACCTCAGGGGGACCCTTCCATTGAGTCATGAGGTTCAGAAGGGATCCCTTTGTGTTCTAAACTCCTTCTCAGAGAGGCGTTTAGGCTTCATCCAGACTTAGTCCCAAACATGATCAGTATNCAAGGGCTCTCTCATTCAGTGTTGCAGAAAGAGTGATGCACTTCACTCACAAGAAAGAAGCAAAGAGTATATTTTATTGATATAAGACACCAAGTTAACAAAGTTCAGTGGTAAATGCCACAGTGGTTTAACAAGATTCAGTGCAACGTACACTTGATTATTTACTGCATTGAGGACAGGGTCAGACAAAACTTCAGGGGGACCCTTCCATTGAGTCATGAGGTTCAGAAGGGATCCCTTTGTGTTCTAAACTCCTTCTCAGAGAGGCGTTTAGGCTTCATCCAGACTTAGTCCCAAACATGATCAGTATTTTGTCTAAAGCATTATATGTGCACAACCAATCCTTTATATCGCTTAGCTAAGGTTTCAAAGTTTCAATGCTCTTATTCCCATTTTGTTTGCTGAGTATCTGATGTGATAACTTGGTAATTTGAGGGGTAACCTTGAGAGGCATCCGTGCCAAGGGGAGTTCTGGGCCTCCAGTCCACTGCAGGCCCTGGGCTGTCCACTGTTTGTGGGGTAGGATGGTTGGCTCAAGTTTTCATACTGACTACAAACGTTCGTTTCTCCCAAATCTGTGAAGACGTTGACCAGCACTGTGGTTAGGTGGGCACATTGCCCAAGGCAGCCCTTGCCTGTAGGGTTGTTACCTGCCTCCCCGAACCCACTGTGAATCAGATGCAGCCATCACAACCAGATGCATCCGCTACTACTGCTGCCGGCGGGTGTCACTTGGGCAGGATCACAGGAAGCAAAGATCACGTTGGGATCAGGGCGCATTCCAACGTTTCTCGGTGTCACAGCAGGGAGAACCGATTTTGACAAGATCAGGTTGGGGTGTGCTCAGTGGAGAGAGAACACTGCCACATCTAGCTGCTTCCAAAAACATTTTGAAGTCTCTTTTCGCTTTCCTTAATGGAAATTACAAGTGCCTTGAGATTACTGAAGGAAAAGAATTCCCATAAAAGAGGGTTTCCTATGATACCAAAAGAAATCCAGGTGGGAAAGGTAGGAAAAAATCCATGTCTTTCAGTCCCAGTGAAAGATCCGAGATGGGGATGGTCTGTAGTATTCTAATGAGTTCTGATGGATTGTTTTCTACAGGGTGATCCTGGAAAAGAAGGAAAAGTGGGTTTACCTGGGCCACCTGGTGAGCCAGGGCGTGCTGGAGAGCCAGGTTTGCCTGGGAAGGGTAAAGATGGAGAAAGGGTAAGTACTGCTGGCAAGCTTTGTGCTTGGCTTGTTCAATATGACACAGACAAGCATGACTTCTGCAGGAGAGCGGGTATTTACCTGAATCCATGAAAGGCCTGCCCGTGCAAAATGCTCCAGATCCCATCTCTGCATAAAAAAGAAAAAGTCAGAGAGAACCAAAGCTGTATTTCTGAAATTTACATTGAAAACAGAGACCTCCACAAGGAGCAGCCATTGTCCTTGTGACTAGTACAAAAATTATTAGCTTGATGGAAGTTCCCTAAAAGCATTTAATTCTTTCCCAATTAGCAGATTGTTTAATTTGGTTACATGTTGTCAGTAAAATATGGCCAGGATGATGTGAGCTCAGGAGGGCGGTGGTGGGATAATTTCTGCCTTGACTGTAGCAAAGTCTGGGCTCTTGTTTGGCTGGATGGTGACTGTTTCCTTGGTTTGCTTCTTTCACTTTAGGGGGAAAGAGGACCACCAGGCTTGCCAGGACCCTTTGGACATAAGGTGAGCATGGACTTCATTGTGGTCTGCTCCTCTTAATCGCTTGAACTGGAGAAAAGAACGTGGTGCAAACATGGTCTGTTTTCCACTGGAAAATAGAGTTGGTGAAGCTATAACTCAAAAGTGCACTTCTAGCCTTCTAGGAGGTTCCTTTTTTAATTATTCTAATATCTCTGTGGATGTAAATACTCAGCTATGAATTAGCTGTGTTCAGTTTCCACGTTTAAAATTCTTTCCAGCACTATTAAGAATTCAACACAGATGGAGGTCTAAGTGCACAATTTTTCAGGGAAACTGTGACTGGGACCCTTTAATCCACACAACCAGGGAGACAGTGCATGGCTCAGGGATAATCTGCTCTTAGGACCACCTGTCAGCCCTCAAGGAGAATTTTTCCCTAGCACTCATTCCCTCCCCCTCTCTGCAAGGAGGATGAAAATTATTTTCCAGTGGAACCAGATAGTCCTGGTTTCCCCTCCTGTATTGAGGCAAAGACTAGCTAGTTGAAGAGGTTGATGACACTAACTTCTTCTGCTGAAACTAATGTTTATTCCCTTATAAGCACACAGAAAAGAGAGAAAGGAATAAAACAGCAAAAGTCTTTAATTCTTGGAGGATCTGGATTGTGCTTGAACCTTCAATCAGGCATTTCAGAAATTCTCCTTTTCAAAATGAGCATGTTCTGATCTGGACTGGAAGCAGAATCAGATGTTGAAACAGATTCTGTAAATGATAGAAGCAGGATTATAGCAGTATGAGACTCAATCCATCTTCCTCCCATATTTTTGAAATAACCAAACTGCTATGATTTTTTTTATTTTGATGCATTTTGTACAAATGCACTGTCTTTTCTATGTATCTCTGACAGTTCAGAACACAGACCTACACCCACACAGACACACACTAATAGACTGAGAATTAATATAAAAGTCAGAAAAACACTAAAAGAAATCTCATTAAGTATTCTATTCAATATCAACAGAAAATGGTAAAAGTCTTAATTGTGTGTGAGAAAATACTATTGAAATTTTTGTATTGAAATTATCTTTTTGAATAAAGGAACTGATAAGGGATGTGTGGAGTGTTTGAACTAATCAGAATGCATTTTTTCTCACTGGCCTTGCAGTATTATTTCTTTGTAGTATAAGATTAGCTTAAGAAGAAAGCAAGAAATGGGAAAAATAGGAGTTATTGCAGATTTAAATTGGAGTGGGCAGGATCCACAGGTAACAATTTTTCTATCATGCTTCTATATAGCTAGAAATAATATCATAATGAATAGCATAAATAAGATTCACTGTTATAAATCTACTGCCAATGTGAGACCAAATCCCACAACTGCAATGCAATCCATAAAAGTCTTAGTGATTTCTCCCTATAACTAGAAAACAGATATTAAATTAAAGTATTACAGCTGAATTCTTTCTTAGCCCTCTGTCTGCAGTGCACATCGAACAATGTCAAGCTGTTTTCTGTGCTATTCAGGTTTTACTTCGAAAATTCTGCTTTTTAGAAGGGAAGGCTCTGCTTTTCTAGTACACTGCTGAAGAGAGAGTGGTAGAAGTGCTGACTTATTTTTTACCAAAATAATTTCATACACTTCTTTGAGTAGGCCTATGTTGGTAAAGGAAAGGAGAACATTAGGACGCAATAAAACTTCCCTAATCCTGTCTTCCCCAGAGAAACAATCTAAAAAGCCTTTAACTCTTTCCTTCGTTTCAGGGTGAGAGGGGAGCTCCTGGGCTCCCTGGACAGCCGGGAGACAGAGGAGTGCCAGGAATCGGCCTGGCTGGACCCCCTGTAAGTAGCAGGTGCTGCTGCAACCTGTGACAAGGTGGAAGATCAGGTGTTGCCACCCGGGGAATGCATTGCCTGTGCTCAGCTGTGCTGAGAGCCTGGGGGACACTTTGCCTTCTGAACATGCAGATTCCAGACGAGTCCAGAGGCTGCCATTTGTGGCTCACATGTCACGTGTCTGTTATGAGGGCTCCTAATTAATTCAGTTTTAGTTGAAACAGAGTGCTAAAAGTGCTGTAGGATTGACTGGTGTCACTGGCTGTCACTCTTAAATTTTTTGCATCATCCTGGCACACGGGCTGTGGATGTGAGTGGAGATCCGTGCTGAGCCAGCAGCTCTGGTCTCCTGGACAGATATAACCTTGCTGTTGTATAACCCCTGTTGGAAGGGATGAATGTGGCACACATGCCCACATCAGTGACATAGTGACACTCTGACAGCAAAATGCAAAATCAGATTACTTAAACTGCTGTGTTCCGAGAGGGCCATCCTCCCCTTAATTTCCTACAAGTATTTGGTTGGTTGGACCTCATCCAACTCTGCCCTCACCTCCTGAGTATCAGTTGGTCACAAGGTATATATGGGAGTCTGCTCTGGAAAATTTGGATTTTCCTGTTGCTGGGCTTTGATCACTCCAGAACTTGTCATGTACAACTCCTCCAGAGATGAGGGGGATTTGGGAGTGCTCTGGCTGTAGTCCTGCTCAGAGACCTCCAGATGAGGAAGATATGCACTAAATTTGCTGGTGAAATATGTTTAGGAGGAAGCAAATGCTATTTCTGGCTGTAATTGCTAGAGGACATCTGAGCCCTTGCACTCTTTTGCAATACCTCGTACATGCCATGATGCTGGACCAATCAGTCAATGTTTGGTTATCAGTGCTCTGTTTATCTAGATATAAATGCCCCAATTAGTACAGGAAATTGCCTTGAAATGATAAAGAGTAATGGATTGAAAAATCTGGCTTTCTGAGGTGTATCTCCACTTAATATTTGCTTTTACCATGCTGAATTCTATCTGAGTTAAAGCAAACTGGGTCAGTCATGTTTCATACTGTGACTGTATCATGGCTTTCATGGTCCTCACAGGGTTAACAATGACTACAGATTTCCTGGGTGTCATTTGTTATGATTTATCTAAGGAACAGTGGTGTTCTTGCACTTCTCAGTGTTCAGCCATTAATTAAATTAAAATTAAATTAACAAATGAGTATCTGGCTTGCTTGAAAATTGCTAGCTAGTGGATTGTCTTTAATTACAGATTTTTAGATTCAGTCCAGGGCTAGATGAGTTCATGTCTGCATCCTGATGTACACAAGATGACAAAGTTGTTCTTCACTGGGGATTTAGCATGCTCATATCCATAAACACAAATGACTAAGAACTTGACTTCAAATGCAGACATCTCTTGTCCCACACCAGACAATAGCTTTTTCTGTGTCTTCATTATTTGCCCACTGTCAGGATGTGTAGCCACCTACACACCACACTATTCTCAAATGATATGTTTTATTTATTTAATTTGCTTTACGAAATGCTTCTTTAAAAAACCAAAACAAACAAACAAAAAATAACCACAAACCCCCACCTCAAATAAAACCCCCCAAAAAACCACAAAAAACCCCCCAAACGACGATTATGGTGGTTTTTTCCACTGTAGATTCATCATAACCTCAGCTCCAGTGCAAAGACTGGAATTGGAAAAAAAACTCTGTATAACCTTGAATCTAGCAGACTGTCACAAAGACTGAATCCCACAGTAAAAAAAAAACAGAATAAAATCAGTGGAGCTGCTTCAGTGCATATTACACACTGAATTAAAGGCGTCAGCCTCTACCCTTTTAAGTGATGTGACAAAATTGTGTTTATAATACTTCAGCTTCAGAGCTGAGAGCCAACAACTCTTTTTAATTGGAATCCTCACCTTGTTTCCTCCCATGCCCTTAACCTCTCTCAGGCTTTGCTCCCTGCACAAAAAGTATATATAGATGAGGATTTTTTTTACCTTATCTGCTGAAGTATTGAGTTACAATTTGCATAGCACTGAGCCATAAACTTGAGCATTAACAGAGTGTGTTATTCCCAGCAGGGGAGGGGACAGCTTGGAGAATTGGGGTGAATTCACATGTTTATGCTGAAGTTACCTAATGAATGGATGCACAGTATGAGTAGAAAGGTTTCAATCTTGCACTGCCTTGCCTTGTTGCTATTAATTAAATTAGGCATTTAGCCTTTTCTTTAGCACAGTACTAGGGTGTCTTTCATGGAGGACTGTATGAGGATTAGTGAGTTACTGCACCTGAAACAGAAAGCGAAAGGAGAGGAGTTATAATGGTAGTCAATTTATTCAAGCCTTGTTTTGGGTGTGTTTGGAATACCAGATCAATTCACCCATGGTGGATATGGTCCTGCATTACTTCTGTGGTGTTCCTACAGAAGTGGGTACCTTCCAGTGGCTCACTCTACTCAGCTGCACATTTTTAGGTTGCATGCCCAAACAAACAGCATGCATAAGCCCATGGGACCCCCTGCTTTGACCTAAATTAAAGAGCACAGAAGTTCTGTGGGATGTTTTTGCTTGTGTAAGAGGTAGCTGAATGTAGTGGTCTTCAGAACCTGGGAGACTTGTCCTGTCTCAGCCCAGGAGATGTGTGGGTGCTGTGGTTCTGTGTCTCCAGACCCAGGCAGGAGTGAGGCTGAGCGTGGATTGTCCATAGGCACAGGCAGTGCACACACATCCACACTCATGAGTGTAGGACACAGTCCAGTGCAGAGAATAATGCCTGAATGCAGGACCCACCCTGGTCAGCCAAAAGGGGATGGGAATTTTAAGTGTTTTGATTGCTGTGTCTTTTCTGTTTGCAGGGCCCTGCGGGACCCCCAGGAGACAAAGGGTCACTGGTACAGTATGTCTTTCTAGCTATACCCACGTTCTTTGGGGAGGGGACAACCACACTAAATGTGTTTCTACCAGTGATTTCATGAGGGCATGCGTAATTGGTTTGGTTTTGCTCAAGGAATGGTCACAGTGTGGCTGACCCTCCAAATGGAACTTCTCTTGTGTATTACCAGGTACTTGTCTGCAATACTGAGTTGTGAAAAAGAGTTGATCAAGAGTCTTGGCCTGGTGGCAACTATTCTTTATGTGTCAGTAGTCCTACAACAGAAATTAGTTACTTGTTTCTCCCTTCATTCAAAAAATTATTTCAAAGCACATAATTCAAGGCACATTGCTTATAGCCAAGGCTTCAAAGGTTTAAAAGAAACCATTTTAAAACATTTTTCTTACTTAAATCTTACAGATTTCAGTATTCACCAAACACACTTTAGTCCCTCAACATTCAGTTTTTCAAGGATGCAATCCACTGATGTGGAACAAACAACTGTGTATCATGGTCTCAGTAGACACTGGCATGAATTTCCAGCACAACAGCCAGTCCTAGCCAGTGTGATAGCCTGGAACTGAGGAGATGGACCTTCTTTTCTCTTCTGCTGTCCTGTGCTCAGTCATATTTTCTTCCTGTTCAAAAACCTGCCTCCTATAAAGAGTCATTATAACCTCTCCAGTCAATGTATGTGAAGCTTGTCTTTAGTGATGCACGTGAAGTCCCTTGAGGCGCAGAAATGACTGACATCAGGATTGTGCAATGTGTAAAATGTAATTATATTTTTTCTTAAACTCTCTCATAGTTGTGTAGGTGCTGCTTAATTTTTCCACCAATAACTATTAGGTTAAGGATCTCTTCTCTTCAGCTAAGAAGCACCTCATAAATACTACTCGTGTTACTGGGTTTGTCTGTTCTCTCCCTGCCAGGGTCCCCGTGGTGTACCTGGTATCCCTGGAGCACAGGGGCCTCCTGGCCAGGATGTAAGTAAAATAAAATTGTTAAGTGCTCAAGAAATTTGTCAGTGCTTGGATCTAATTTCCTTAAAAGTTTGTGCTGATAATCAACTGCAGTCACTGAATGTTACTAGGATTGTCCAAGGGAGATGATGGGCAGAAGTGGAGCTCTTACAACTTAGGATGTCAAAGGGGAAAATAATTGGAATAAGGAGGATTGCTTCAAGGAAAGTAGTGGGCTTCACCACTGAACCATTTAAAATTGACACTGGAGAAGGAATGTGGCAGCATACACCAGGGAAGGATCTCACACTGGAAAAGGATGGTAATTAGGCTGTCTAGGAACTTCTTAGAATCCACTGAGATAAGTACCCTGTAGTATTTCTGTTAAAACAGGGCCACAGCTGTTAAGAAGTTCTTTATCAGTTCATTTTGCTGCTGCTATTGTGCATGTTTGAGGACATTTTAACCTCTTGGTGTATTGTTCTCCTGCTGTCTCAGTGGGTGAGTCATGGAACTGAGGAATAGAGAGGAACGTGGCAGACTCCCAGCTGGAAAGCTGGCCCCTCTCTCTGCCTGGTTCCTCTTCAGGGCTGCATCAGAAACAGGAGAATTTTCTTCCTCTATGATATGGAAACCAGTCCTCTGAAGGAGGCTCTGAAGATTCTGAAGGGCTTGATGTTTGGATTTGTGCCTTTTGAGGGAACACTGTGGGGAGGGGGAAGTGACCTTCCGTAACTCTCCTTCTCAGTACTACTCCATGATGCTGTCATGTCTGAAATGGGTGCCATTCACCAACTCCACAGCAAGCGATTTTCAACTCTACTGTGACTTTATTGACATTCATCAGGTGGCCTAAAGGGGGTACGTTCCTGTGGGAAGAAGGTCTAGTTTTCTTCCCACCTACTTATTGCCCAGAGAGGTTGTGGATGCTCCATCCCTGGAAGTGTTCAAGGCCAGGTTGGATGGGGCTCAGAACAACCTGATTTCGTGGAAGGTGTCACTGTCCATGGCACAAGTTTGGAACTGGATGATCTTTAAGGTGCCTTCCAACCCAAACCCTTTTAAGATACTATGATTCTGTACTGTGTCACAAGACAAAGGATTATGCCAGGGTATTCTTCCATAGCCCGTGATAGTTGAAATGGTCCTTTGCCTCCATTACCTTGTGTCCCTGAGCAGCCAGAGATTTGGGATTGATTGTGTCCTGCTGCCTGTCCCTAGAACTTTTCACCTTGCCTCAGATGTTTGAGATTTTTAATCAAGAGGTTTTGAAGGAGATAGGATAGATGGGTTTATCGGAGCTGTACTGTGTGAGGGAAGTGCCAGAGGCAGCTTTTTGGAGTCTCTTTCTGGCTCTGCGCAGATCAGTGTTGGCTGGTCAGCTCCTGGAGATGCAGCACTAAGGTCTTTACATTTTTCTTTTCCTTGCAGAAAATTAACCCAAACACAACCATTCCTCAGGCTACTTATAAAACACATTCTCTATTACACTCACTGCTTTAATTGCAGTCAATATGTCTTTTAGGACGTTTCTGTATTGTTTGATCACCTATTAAACCATTCTACCTGTGTTTCAGGAAGGGTAGATGGAAGTACAGGGCACATTCCAACATTTCTTGGTGTGTTAGCAGGGATAAACTATTTTGACAAGATCGTGCATTTGCTGTTTCCTGATCTCTTCTTTATTTATCTACTGATCTATCTTTATTTAACTAGCACAAGGAATTTTTTGTTCTGCTTCTGCACTCTTGTATGCCAATGCAGTGTTCCTGTATCCTCTGAAACATGTCCATTTTTGTACTCTGCTGTGTTCAGATAGGATATCATTGGATAGGAAAGCTCCAATTTGAATTGCTAATATGAATTTGCCGTGCAGCTCCCAAGGCATGCAGTGTCAATTGCTTGAATGACTTGCCTCAGTGTCTTGTACTTTGCTGTGGCCTTTGCAAATGTATTCCATGTTTCTTTCTGAGACAGAAAAATCCTTTTAAATCACATTTACATATATTAAGTTACTCTCTGAATTATTTTTTCCAGTTGCAAACTCATCAGATGCTTGTGGAAGTGCCTGCTATAAGTTGCATTCTCTGATAAAGCAAATCAGATTTACAACTGCATTTGGGGAGGTGGAAGAGTCAATACTTCTTTTGCAATAGCTTTGGCTAGAATTCTCTCCCATAGATGATTAAATTGGGTTTTTTACATTCTAGATTTTTTCTATTCCCCTAAAAGCATGAGTCGTATTTTTTGGGGATAGCCCAAGGTCACCTTTTGAAATATCTGTTGGCTACTGGATCTAACATCAAGAGTTCTCAGGAGAGTGACTTGTTTTATCAAAATTTAGGTTTTGAAAACACTTGCCTAGGTTTACAGTACAGTTGTGCTAGTTTGGCCTTGTTCTGTTCCTCCTAACAAAAGCCTTTCCATTTGTTTTTCCTCTCGAGTTCATTATGGTCAAAAATCCCTACAAATTCTCTTCTTTTGGGACAAAGCTGGGACATGCTGTCTTCTTTTATATATGTTATTTTCTTATTTTTAAATTTGCATTTTTTTTCCTGATTAACTAAAGCTCCAATTCTTAAAGCCTGAAAATCACTTTTTTCTAGGTATTTTTTTTTCCCAACAATATGACTAATTTTTACATAACAGAACTACTATATATTGTGCCTGTTCTAAGGACCTCAGTCACTTAAAGGAATTACTTTCTCTTGCTTTTGGGAAAAAAAATCCAAATCACATTTTAATCGGCAGTATTCCTGTATCAAGCGTTAAAATAGTGTAGCCTTAAGTGCCTTCTGTCAGAGAAGCTGGCCAATCTCCTAGTCTGAGAATTATAAAAAAAATTATTTCTACATGTTAAATGATGTTATATGCAGTGCTGTCTCCTCCAGCTGCTGCAGATGGGGTCCCTCAGGTTGAGACGTGCAGGTTAGATTAGATATTAGGAAGAAATTCTTTACTGTGCACGTAGTGAGGCACTGGAGCAGAATGCCCAGGGAAGTTGTGGTTGCTCCATCCCTGGAAGTGTTCAAGGCCTGGTTGGATGGGGTTTGGAGCAACCTGGTCCAGTGGAAGGTGTCCTTGCCATGGCAGGGGGTTGGAATGAGATGATCTTTAAGGTCCCTTCCAACCCAAACCATCCCATGATTCTGTGAAAAGGTTTATAAGAAGATGTAAGACGACAGGACAAACCATGGTGGGCAGGTGCAGGGCTCAGCCAAACAAATGCACCAGCCAGCTCCGTGTTACACAGGACCAGCCCCTTTTATACCTTTTCTGTTTTACCTCCCTGTTTGTTACTCTCTTCCCCTGCACAGCCCCTCGTGCATCTCCCCAGCTCTATCAGTCCCTCAGCCCTCCCAGTTCACGGTACCCCAGTTTACAATCTTATCACTTGCAAGGTCCAGATTGATCTCCCAGGAAGTGCAGTCTGTGGTTTCCTGATAGCCCATCAGTTACTGCGAGTGACAAGATTTGCTTCTTCTTAGGTCAGTGGCCTTGCAAATGTAGTTTCTGATTTCCTCCTTTTCCTGTAATTTCCCAGTTGACAAGGTCCTGGATGAGGTAATCTTGCTGGAATAAGCCTCCTCATATTTCCACATGGCTTCATCAATTAGTGTGAATGTCCAGGTTTGCTTCCCATCACTGCCGTCCTTTTTTATTGGTCAGGTTTGTGTTCTTAACGTTCTAATTTATGACTTTTTCCTTATCTTCCCTTGTTGAATTCAAAAAAGGTCCTTGACCAGATACTCCCGAAGGAGCAGACACTCTTTGGCCAGCTACATATTTGAGAATCATCTGTTCTCCCCTGACTGTCTGATGGGAGATAAAATGTTTCTGTTCAACATACCTATTTAGTGTCCTTAGATTAGGAAACAATCTGAATGAGACATTCCCTTGTCCCCCTAGCAGCAGTGAGGGCACCTGTTTAATAGGCTCTTTCTGTATTTTGATTATGATAATTTTAATTAACATAAACATTGAATTAATAACTTCTTAATTAGGTTAATTATTTATGGTAACTAAGTTCCAGCATTGCTGGGAAGTTAATCTTCCCCCTGTGCTTGCTTTCATTCCAACCCAACCTTTGTGGATGCATACATTACTGCCACTGGATTTGAAAAGCAGAGTTGGCTGTTCTGAGGTTGATTATCCCATGCAGTTAAGACAGTTCCAAGGAGCCTTTGTGTTTGTTTTAGGGTACTTACACCCCAAACCAGAGTACACTTATTAACCCTTCTATTGTTTCTTTATTGCTGTGACTTATAACTGATTTAAGAGATTGCATTTCAAGTTTAATTTTCCGTCTTGTAATAGAACTATCCCACCATATGCCTGTGTCACGTATACACTTATGTTTCTTTACAGACTTTCTTTATCTTGGAGTATTTTCACATGCACCACTTACCTGAGCGTCATTTTCGCTATCATAGGATTTTGCCTATTAAATGCACCAGTATTTAATTTCTTCTTAGTTACAGAATCACAGAATATTCTGAGTTGGAAGGGACTGACAAAGCTCATCGAGTCCAAGTCTGAAGTGAATGGGCCACGAGGGGATCAAACCCACAACCTTGGCATTATTAGCACCATTTGCCAACCAACTAAGCTAAATATTGTTTTTCAACATTATCAGCAGCACAGTTTCCATCAGTTCCCATTTAAAGATCATTCCTGTGTGTCAGATTTTGCAGACTGATGCTCTGGATACTGTGCATCGCACTTCCTCATGGCTGACATCTTTTCCCTGTACTGGTATGCTGTACCACTCATTGGATGTTCTACTTTGTGCCAGCCACTCTTGGCTGCAAGCTCCTGAAAGTGTTCAAACTTAATGAGCTTTCCAACACTAGTTGTTATTTGAGTCTGTGCATTTTCCCACATTGTGTTAGCAGCATTTCTTTTCAGTGCCATGCAGTTTTTTGGTCAGACTCATTTTCTTTTTTCTGAATTTTCTGGCTTTCTCTTTTCCAGTTCAGTCCCCTATTATCTTGTCAGATGCAGTTTTAACTTCCATGTCTTCATTCTGGCATTTTCATTCTGCTCTGGGCAATTTGAAGCTGCATCAGGGGAAGTTTAGGTTGGATATTAGGGAAAGGTTCTTCATCCAGATAGTGGCCAGACACTGGAACAGGATCCCCAGGCAAGTGGCCACAGCACCAAGACTGGCATAGTTCAAGGAGCATTTGGACAATGCTCTCAGGCACATGGTGTGATTCTTGGAATTTTCCTGTGCAAGAACAGGAGCTAGACTTGATTTCTGTGGTCCATTACAACCCAGTATATTCTGTGATTCTATATTTGCAGCTTGTCCCTTTTTGTCAGCCTTTTCTAACTCTAGGCCTCTACAGACCAGCAACATTTCCTCTACTTTTGATTCTGCTCCCATTGGCCCGTTCTCTGATAATGCACCATGCTGAAGTGCCATCACCCTTCATCTGGTTTTGTTCATTTTGGCTCACAGAAGCATTCTTCAAAGGGCATTCTCCATTTGCAGTCTTGTACTTTTCAATTGTTTGACTTTTCCAGGGGATTCAGTGTTTTTTAAGGTTTGTCAGCCATGGCACAGAGCTTAATGTGTTTTCCTGTCTCATTTCCACCCTGTTGGAGACATGACCAGCTCCACATCATACAGCATGCAAGAAAACAGGTCCATCCCTTTTTGTCTCAAGGCGATGTGATACCATGTGGGTATGATAGCTGTGCTTAATCCTTTCCAAAGATTTCCATTTTATTCACTCTCTTCTTGTGTGTCTTTTCACATAACTAAGAAGTCTTTTCCTATATTCTTTTTTAAAAGATCGTTAAATACTCAAATTACACCGCTAGTGCCATGTTCATATTTCAGATCCCAAAGCAGAAAGCTGTCAGTGAGCCCTGTGGCATGTATTTATAGCTATGCTACTAGTCAGCATGAAAGACATTTCTGAACTGTCTTTTCTCTGTTGCTTTCTGATCCAGGATTATTCTCATGGCTCAAGATTTTGCTTTACATCACACTTTTTAAAGCAATTTCTGTGTGAGTCTTCCTGAACAAAGTAGGTCTGGGAATATAAGATCTGTGTAATTGTTATTTAGCCATCCCTCTTCCCACTTGCAGAAGAGGCTGAGAACCACAGTGGAGAGGATGCCAAAAGCATGTCCTGACAATTAGCATCTGTGAAAGGGAAGGGACTTTGAGAACAATGCACAATCCTCTGGATTCATCTTGGTGTTCTGTGGAAGAAGCAAAGCTATAAATGACTAAAATGTTTACTTATATTTACTCAATTCCCTAGAATGACATTTGTGGACAATTGTGAACTAAGCCTTGAGATATTATCTTCTCTTTGTTCTCACCTGCAGAAGGTTTAGTGCCTTAGCAAACAAGAGTTCCTCCATGGACTTCAGTTTCACTTTAGGTCCACTTCAGTTTGTATTTAACTTTCATCTCTTAGGAAGTCAAGGTAGTTGAAGGACTGTTGCTCACCCAGAAGCGTTTAATGTGGACGTAGAAAAAGATAATCAATCTATTTTCCCATTTTTTCTCTCCTCTAGCAAGACGTACAGAATTTAAGTGCTAAGTGAGACTCAAGGATGAATTTCAAGTTTGCCCTATAGCTATAACAGTGGTGTATCATGACACACAGCGCACTTCAGTCACTAATCCCCACATCCCCATCTGTCTGTGTAAATAATACAGTGAACTGATTGGCAAAATGGACTAACCTGAGACAAGGTGGCAGAAAGAATACCCAGTGACCTTCTTGGCTAAGCATTTAACCAAATTTTAAAGGAACTTTCCAGATGGAAATATCAGATAGTGTCAAAGAGTAGCCCCTGCTGAACCTAGACTGATTGAAAGCCACTACTTGTACCTTGATCAGTCTCCAGGTGTTGATGCAGCCCAAAAAGCCAGTCAAGTCCTGGGCTGTATCAAAACCAGCATGACCAGCAGGTCAAGGGAGGGGATTCTGCCCCTCTACTCTGCTCTGGTGAGACCCCCACCTGCAGTGCTGTGTCCAGCTCTGGGGTCCCAGCACAGGAAGGACATGAAGCTGTTGGAGCAAGTCCAGAGGAGGCCACCAAGGCAACTGAAGGGATGGAGCAACTCTCTTACAAAGAAAGGCAGAGAGAATCAGGATTGTTCAGCCTGGAAAAGTGAAGGCTTCAGGATGACCTATTTGTGGTCTTCCAGTACCTGAAGGGAGCCTTCAAGAAAGATGGAGAGGGACTTTTGACAAGGTGTGAGAACTGAATATATGCAGGTAACCAAGACAGCCAAAATCCAGAGCTGAAGCGTGAAGAGTAGATTTATTCGATTACCACGCTGGCAGAATGGGGACACATAGACTGCTAAGCTTATTCCATCTTAGCAGGGGCAAAAAGCGCTCAGGGTAACCTCCAAGCTTCTTATCTCTCCTTCTCCCAGAAAGGAGGCCCAAGCCTGTGAGGAATGCCTTTTTAAGTTTTTTACAGCATTCTGTTATCTTCTACAGAACCTCCACTTCTCAAGATAGACAGAAACAACCCAAAGAAAACACAACACATGAAATTTTCCACACTGAATATTCTTAGCATCCTCCAGCTGCAAGGTCATCTTGAGTGAAAAAAACTCTGTTTTTCCCTCCTAGCCAAATCTTCCACTTCAACCTTTTTCTCCCTGCACAAGGACATATAGTGACAGGAAAAGGGATAATGGCTTCAAACTGGAGGAGAGTAGGTTTAAATTAAAAATTAGGAAGAAGTTCTTTACTGTGAGGCTGGTGAAACACTGGCACAGGTTGCCCAGAGAAGGTTTGGATGCCCCATCCCTGGAAGTGTCCAAGACTAGGTTGGATGGGGCTTTGAGCAACCTGGTCTAGTGGAGGGTGTCCCTGTCTGTCCATGGCAGGAGGTGGAAATAGATGGTCTTAAAGGTCCCTTCCAACCCAAACCATTCTATGATTCTGTGAACATCCTGGGTGGCAAATCTGGAAGCATCCCAGAGAAAACTCCAGGTGCGACCTGCTGCAGAATCAACAAAGCTGAACACAAATAAGATGCTTTCAGATGGTCAGTAGTAACTGTTCCTTTAGAAACAAAAATGATCAGGTAGGACAGGTTTTGTATGTGGTGAATTTTGTATGCTCTTTAAGGTTCTCAGTATGAATAGAACATGCATTTGCTTGAGTGATGACACAGAGTGATGGACCAGGTAGATACAGGAATTCAGCAGAAAACGGTTTGGAGAAATGTCACCGAGTATCTTAAAACACCACTGCAAGCATCCTCACAGTGCAGATTTCTGTCACCATCTGAACAGTGACCAACTGTCTTATTCAAAAGATTTGGTTTCCCAAGTGAGCATTACTTTATGCAAAGATTTTACTAAAATTTTTAGACATGGTTTTTGTGTTGTTTTGTTTTTAACAAACTAATTCCTCGCTAATGACACGTAAGAGATGCACACTGAGGGGTGGAGGTTGTCCCTTTTCCTAACCCTGCCATTCTGGTCATAACATTCTGAGAATGCTGGTAATTTCTATGCCTTTATCTCATGAAAACTGATAACACTACACTTCAACAAACAAACTGATTTTGCCTGTTACAGGCGCCTTCAGAGATTTAAAGCTTCATCCTTCAACAATGAAGTTCATAGTGTTTCCTACGACCAGAAGAAAAGCTAAAGCAATTCTAGTCTCTGTGTGACTCGAATTTAGAAAGGGGTTGAGGGGATGTGAAAGCTGCAAATATTTGGAGGAGTTTGCTGTTTGTCACATGCAAGGAGCAGTGCTGCTCAGCAGCAGAAAGTAAAATGTATGCTAGTCCAGATCAGTCAGGAGAGTGCAGGAGCAACTAGGGGGCTATTGTATAATAATTTCACAATTTTTTTCTTTTTCTTGATCTGTAGGGTGTACCTGGAAATCCAGGAGAAAGAGGACCTCCTGGAAAACCTGTATGTAACTTCATTTCTGTATTATATCTTCCTTTTAACTCAGTTTCCACCTCTGCACTTCACCTCAGAAGTGCACTTGGGTGCTTTTCCACTGTTGCTTTTCCCAGCAGAGCAGTGGGAAAAGCACTAAAACCCACTAAAGGTTTAGTGAAGGCTTTGGAACCGTATGAAAATAACTGGATATTCTGCATGTAAATAAAAGCCAAAGTTTTAAAGGCACTGCCTTAGCCACAGTGTGCAGCAAGAACTCACCTCAGGTGTGATGAAGTGCATTGGTAAGGTGGGGTGGGAAGTACAAGTTTGGCCCAGTGAGTCCTAGGCGGGACAAGGGAAACCAGTGAGAATCCATGAGCATGTTCAGGAAAAATTCTCATGTCTTGATGCCTCTTAAAATTGCCTGAAATAATGAATTTCTCATTACACAGGGTTCCCCACCCCTGCTCACTCCAGAGGACATAAATCTCCTAGTAAAGGTAATCAGCTTTTGATGAGGGTGGGGGTTTATCTCTCTCTGTTTGATTCAGACCTGACTAACACTCTGTGATGGGAAAGTGTCTGAACTACAAGTGCAAAAGGTGTCTTTAAACACTCTTTCAAAGCTCAAAACTTGCAAGTCTCCTACTTGCCCTGGTATTGGGACACGAGCTCACACTGGAGATCAAAATCCCTTCCCCAGCAGTGAAATGACCTACAAAGTTCTCTGTAACATCTCTGAGACTTTCTCAGCTCTTTCTAAGGCATGCATTCCCAAGGAGAAATAAACATTATCAAGTTGCATTATCTAAAACAGAAAATGGAAAATTTTAATAAAATGCTGTATTTTTTCACATACACCTTCAACAGTGACTGGAGTAATTCTGGGTAACTGTGGGTGCAAATTTAGTTTGCACTGTGAATCTAAAAGGATGCAGGTAATTAACCCCAGAAGTACCTGTGTTTCAAAAGTGATAATCTGTCTGCCTTTACTCTGCATGTAGAGAATTTTCTGAGAAATTAGTCAGTCTTTGATAGGTGTTGACTGAAAAATCGTTACAGATTTACATGGACTGAGTTGAGAGTTTTTTAAGCTGTCTTGAGACCTGGCAAGAAATACTTTCTTATTAATTAAAAAAAACTAAAATCTACCGTCTTTTACCAACCACATTAGCCAAAGGACCCTTTTAAGATTGCTGCTGTGGAAATTACTCTTCACTGAAGAGCTGTTTGGTTTTGTGGAGCCCAATATTGTTCTGGAGTTTTCACTGTAAGGTGTTGTTTGGGATTTTTGATCTGGACAAGAGCAAGAGACTCATTCTTGGGTACAGGATGTCATTTTGATGTCCTTTCATTTTTTTCCTTTGCTTATATTATGGTTAAACACACTTGTGCATTTTTTCTGTTTGGTATTTTTTCACTCTGTGCTTGGTACAGAAGGCAGCACCTTGAAATCCCAGATAAAATTAGGGCTCTGCTGTTACGGGTGTTTCTCAAGCACTTCCATTGTAAGTAGATAAACGTGGATGTAGGGAGTGAGGCTCAGAAAGACAGTTTACCCCACAGTTTTGCAACAGATCATTGACAGAGTTGGGTGTTGTAGCAGAGGCTCCTGACTCTCACCCTGGTGATCTGTTTTGTATTATGCTCTCTCTTATGGGTAGGATTCCCCTCCCCTTACGCTGAAGGGAGTCTGCCTTTGAAATGGAAATGTCATCCATGGATTCAATTTCCTGAGGATACCTGAAATGTAAAGACTACTGAGATGATGCTTCAAAGAGGTTTGGAAGGAGGGAGGTAGTGATTCTCCCTGATAAAATTTGGCCAGGACACTGTGACATTCACTTGGTCTTCACAAACTCCATTGGATTAGTTGTCCTTGGCCATGCTGGCTGCTGAATAGAGTTTCCCCTGCAGAACCGCTTCTGACATTGTGCTGCACCTGATTTTTCCCTAGAAACCTGCCCTCTAAGCAGTAACCCAGCTCTTCCAGAGTGGAGCAGACAGTTTCCTAGAAGTCTTGTAGATTCAAACCAATGTTTTTCTCTGTAGTCTTGCTGGTCTCCCTGACCTCCCCATCAAGAAGAATTTTTCCTTGGTTTCCTGATCTTGGATGACCAGTTAGGATCTAGAACTGATAGGAAACTTCCCATGGGAGCACATGTGAGCTCAGCTGCTGACCCTCACTCTGCCTCACACTGCTCTCATTGTGGTTCTTTAAGGCAAATTCACCCCAATCCTGAGGTAAAATGGCAAAGGTTTAAGTATTATACCAGAGCCACAGAGCTGCACTCATAATGGGTGTCTGTAGGGTCTGCTAAGTGCCTGCAGCCTATTGCTGATGTGTTTTTCCATGTTCTCTCACAGGATGTGTGCAGTGAGTGCCCTCCTGGCCCACCAGGACTGCCAGGCATCCCAGGTTTCAAAGGTGATAAAGGTCTTCGAGGACCACCAGGTAGAGATGGCCAGGATGGGAAAATGGTAAGAGCTGAGGGAGTGACCATGCCTTGGATCTGCTGTAACCTTGTTTTTCTATTAATATGGTTGATGGTTTCTTAATAAGACAGTTTTTTGTTTTTTTTTTCCTTTCATCAACAACCTGCTGAATCTTTTTTAGAGGCCTGTGGAGTCAATGAACTGAACTAGTGTTTAGTTTACCTACCTCTACCTCTCTTGCATTGCAGGGGATTGCTGGTCCCAGAGGTCCTCCAGGCCCACCTGGGCTCGATGGCCCAAAGGTTGGTTGGTTTTCTTCAGCTGTCTAATGAAAACTTATTTATGGCTAGTTAATCACACTAATTATTTTAGGAACAGGTTAGCCAAAGAAGCTGTGAATGCCTCATCTCTGGAAATGTTAAAGGCTAAGTTGGATGGGGTTTTGAGCAACTTGGTTTAGTGAAAGGTATCCCTGCCCATGGCATGAGGGATTGTTTCACTTAAATAGTGCCTTCTACCCTCTCTTTGTTCACACACAGACAGGCAGACACATCTAAAGGGCCTGATTCTTGATGCTGAATTTCATTGCATTGGTGTTCTCATGATGGATAAAGACTTGAGAGTAAATTTTACCTCAAATCAGGTGAGGAAGAAATAAAAGCCTCAGCAGTAGCCCCCATGCCTGTTTCTCTTCTTTTTAAATCTTATATGCTGGAACCACTTAAATTAGGGCTGATGCAATGGGCTGCTGGGCTCCAAACACACCATCTGCCATGGTGATCTTACCCACAAACTCCAGGTATTTCCTGAAACATGTTATAGGAAGAACTCTTTGTTTCAGTTATATGGTCCTGCCTTGTGGTCCAGGGACATAGGCCAACATAAAACTTCCCTTGTCTGAAGTATTCCAATAATGTCATATTTCAAGCATTTTCCATGAACAGGGCTGTCACCAGTCTGCTCACAGTGCCAGTGCCTGGCCACAATTAAAACTGCCTAATGTGAGATAAATCAAAACAAATCAATGGACAGAGAGATAAGGTGATTTAATGATGGGCCACAGTTTCCTCCAGATATCCCTTCACTACTGACTTACTGTCTAAAATAGCTCCTGCTATTTTAACATCTTTGTATTTGCACTTGTTAGAGTGCAGGACAAGCTAATAGAGTTTCATGAATTAATTTCATATCTTGCAATTAAAAGTGTGGTGGGGAGAGCAGCACAATCTCAAAAGTAAACACAGAGTTGATCAAAATGAAAGTATGTTCCAGGATAAAATTTACAAGAGAATTAGTAACCCATAAAGCCAATAACTGGCAGAAATGCCAAGCAATCTGAGACATACCACATCTGCTGCTCTCTTATATGTCATGAGAAAGCAGAGATTTAGGCAGCAAAAATGGATGTTTAGGTGAAATAACAGGATAAATTTCAAACTGTACATGTGCATAAAGTCAAATGAAGTAACTGATAAGAAGTCTAACTTGAATTCAATAAAAAGAGTTTGCAAATGCAAATGCAAAAAAAAAAAAAAAAAAAGTACTGTAAGACCCCTGGGAAGGAGCAAACACAAATACAGTCTTTGTGACTCTTTTCTACATATCTTAGGAGGATCCTTGCAGTGGAAAACCCAAATTACTCTGCACTTTTGACTCTGTGGTATTACTGTCCTTACCAACACCATCCAGGCTATTGTGTCCCACTCTGAAACAGAGCAGTAGAACTGCAGATCTTTGCTCATGAGCAGCTTCATTCCTTCTGACCAAATTAATTAGAGCTCTTTTATTAATAAATAGCAACCCTCTTGTCTCCTAGCTCCCATGTAGTAAACCAGTGTATTATTTCCATGGCCAACAATTTATTCTTGCTCTGTGCATTGTTCACACTTGGTTCACCATCACCTCAGTAATTTTCCCTGTCTTGTCTCACTGTAAGCACTGATAATGCAGACATGTAGACTTGAGTTAGCTGTCTCTGTCCTGTGTCTCTAGAACAGAAAGAGAAAGAGAGAGAAAGAGGGGAGCACTTTCTGGGTATGAATTTTCTGGCTGCATCTTAGAAATGCTGGTTTTATTGCTGTTGTCCCTGAAGGGCAGGGGCACCTTTGTTGGGCCAGATGATTCCCCATCAAGATGTGATTTAGTGAAGTTCCTAACAACCTGCCTGCTCTTTAAAGATGTGTAATTCCTCTTTATGTCTATGAGAATAAAACATTAAAAACCAGCTACACCGGGTCTGCTCAAAGGCCATTTTCCACATATATTCCTGGCTCCAGCACTGGTAGTGAAAGCCTAGAAAAGAATTTAAAAGGAGGGCAAGGAGGGCTCAGTCCTGATTCTTGTGTTTCATTCTTGAATGTCCAAATGCTTTATGAAAGAGGTCAAAAAGCTGTCACAACACTGAATCTCATTGACTTTCAATGGCTCTTTTTTATTACCAGGGTGCTAAAGGAGACCGTGGTATGACTGGGGAAGTAGGAGAAAAAGGTGAACAGGTAAAAACAGACTGTGCTTTCCAGCAGTGCTGTCACTGTGATTGTTCCTTCATCAGTAACTCCTATGATGCCTGTACCAGAGCACCCTTCTCAGAGGCAGAGCAGGAAGATGGGAGCTCTTCATCACTGGCAAACCACAAATGGCTACGCCAAAGAGTGGAACCATAGCAATCCTCCACAGACTTCCATCCTCATCTCCAATAAAAACCTCCCAGTACCGTTTCCTCACCTCTAGACTGAATGCATTGAAGTCTCTACATTACCTAACCCTTACTTATTTCCTTGGATAATCCCTAGATGATATCCAGGAGTTCAGGTGTCTTCGGGTTGAAAAAGCCAGTGTTTCTATTTGTCTTAAATGATAAATGTAAGGAGGATGTCTTTGAGGAGGGACTGAGATGCCACAAGAAAGATGAGAATGGTTTAAATTAGAGCAAACTTTCATAGTTATTTTGCCAAGGGCTCAGTCCCTGGTTTAAGGTGCAAATCAGCACCTCTTCAATGACTTTTGTAGGACATTTTAAATAGGTTTGGTTTCCTGACTGACCTCCCATCTTGTGCAATTCCTCAATGTCTGCTCTCATTTCCCATTAGCATAGACTAAAATAAACATTGAAAGAAGTACACCTGAAATTAACTATGTTATTTCTGAAATGCACGCTTTGAAAACCAAGGTTTCACTTTAAAAAGCCATGATTCTTTAGTTCCTTACAGCCAGCTTGAACTGACTCATTTTGATGTTACCTCACAATAATCACCAGTTAACTTTTATACAAGTAGATATGTGAATAATGCATAAAGAAAGTCTCTGTTTTCATTCTGCAGGGCCACCCTGGAATGCCAGGCTTCTCAGGGGCTCCTGGAAACCCTGGTCCACCTGTAAGTTCCTCTGTTGCAAAGACGGTCCTGTAGTTTTCTTGCTAACAAAGGGTGTTGCAAGCTCCACGTGGTGGAAAGGACCATTCCCATCTGTCTGTGCACTGAATTTGCATTTTCCACTGGGTTCCTAATGATCCCCTGAGTGTGATAGAGTTCCCCACTCATGGTAATTGCTATTTAATACATTGGCCACTTTCCACTGATTGCTTCAACTCATTTTGTAAATTGTTGCTAAGCTTCAGTTGCTCTCTTTATACAACACGAAGATGATGATGAAAACTCTTCCACAGGGACTGTTTAGTACACGTATAGGTGCTTTCCTGTATGTGGAATAACTTGTTAGTCTAGAACTAGCAGATCTAAGAGCATTTTACTTCTCAATTTTACACAGTGGTATGAGACCGGATCTTCTCCAATTTTCATGTTGTGTGAGTTACTTTTGAATTGAAAGGCCTTTTACACATCCCTCTCCATCACAGTCCTTCTCATTCTTAGTTCTGCTCTCTCTATGAATACAATTATGCTTCTTTGTATTTAAAAAGGGGTAACAGTGCAGATTCAGGGCTGAAATCACTTGGCTCTCCTGCTGGTGATATCTCTGCTTTACTCCCTTCAAGTCTGGGGATTTTTTCTGAGTCAAGGACTTTTCTCTCCAAACCACCTTTCATTGCCCAGAGTCATCACTACTCATATTGCTGCTTACAGTGCAGTTTGGCTCTGCTGTGCTGAGGGTGTGCCACCTTCATCTGTTCCAGGCATCAGCACAGCCTGAATTCACATTGCACTGACTAAATGACAGGACATACCAGAAAAGGGGGGTTAGATTAAAATTCCATATTCAGATGGTAGCAGTGCCTAAAGGATGCTGGATGCTTTGCTGCTGGGGCAGCATGTGGGCTTGCTTCGTGGGTCATTTGAGCTCCCATGAGCATTATTTTAGGAGAAGTTAATAACAGACACATTTCCTGTGTCTCTATTAACCTAATACTGCTACAGCTACAGAGTTTTACCAGTGGGATTAAAACACTTAAAATTGTCCTAGGAGACCTCCTGAACAGACTCACAGCCAAAGGAAATGTGCAAAGTGAAAATGAGCCTGTCAAAACAGAGCAAAATGTGATGTCCCCTAGACAATTTTGTTCTTCAGCTTTTGCTGACTTTTCCCTCTCTCTGCACTGACACGTGGCTCCAGGAGTTTGCCTGCCACAGAGTGTGCTTCATAATTTCTGTTCTCCCATAATTGCTGTTCTTCAGAGTTATTTTTGTCGTGATTGGCTTTTTCCTACTTGTCCCCTATTTTCAGAAGGAAGAGCCAAGACCAAACTCAAATATCTGACTATTTCTGGCTTTGGAGGCTGATTGAGTGCAGAGGTTGGCACTGCTTTTCAGTGATGAATGAAGAAATGGAATGAATGTTGAACTGAGTGATTAAAGAAAGCTCCAGAGTTGCCAGCTGTGGTACGGAATGTGTAGACAAATATACAAAATGCATTAATTATTCACGTTGTTTCTGCTTTATTTTGTTTAGGGATCAGATGGGGCACCAGGACCAATAGGACCAGCAGGAAACCCAGGAGACGTGGTAAGCTCTAAGATCTGTGCTTCACCTATGTTTAGGTCTGTGAAATAAAGCTGAGCTGGCAACCATGTAATGTCCTTTGAAAGCTCCCCAAAATATTCAGCCTGCAAGTAGAACCTCCACAAATAACCACAGATTACTGTTCTAGCACTTTTTTAACTCACCAAATGAAACTCCAAATTAGCCAGAGGATAATCCAACCCATGGGACCTCCATGGAGATTTTTGTACCTCTTGTCTGTTCTGTCCTTGCTATTAATATCTCTCAGCCTCCAGAACAGGATTACTAAATATGTTAGGATGCTTCATGACCTAAGGCTAATATCTGAACTCTGTGTGGGGATTATCAAAATATAACCAGCAGCCTGTTGAAGGGCGTCACAGCACAGACTGCTCAGATTCTGGGGCCTGACACCATTTTCTGGCACCACCAAAAATACCAGTAACAGGTATAACCTTTGAGAAGCCTGTGAAGAATTTTGGCACTGCTGTTTCGTTTGAAAGGTTTTCAGATGCTACTTTATGGTAATGCATCAGAAAACCCTGGGAGAGACAGGTAATCTGATTGATGCTAACTTCATCTTGAAAAGTTAAAAATGAACTTTCCCTGAAGAATACATGCTGTTGAGTTGGAACAGTTTAAACTGTGTAATTCTGTGATGAATTTCTAGAGCAGGGTTTCCTAAGGGACAAGGTGCCTTTTGCAGAGCCATTTCACAACCTGAACTTCATCAGACGTGAACAGAAGTGGTCCTTCTGATGGCTGTTATGAAATCAGTGAGCACTCTGGGCAGAAAGGCCAGAGACAAGATGGACAGGATGGCTGAAATTCCATTTCAAAAGGATGATAAGGTTGTGACACTGTGAAAGACCTGGGATGATATTGTCCAGCCCTGTGGAGTAAGGGGACTTCTTGGGATGGTCAGAAAGGCACTTCTTGAAACTACTCATTTAAAAGGTATAAAATATACATCTGCTTCCTGGCTGGACACCTCATCCAGGAAGTTAAGGATGAAATACTAAATATAATAAAGGTTCAGAAAAAAAATTACGAGTGATTTCAGTGGTTGCTCACTTTGTAAGAACTCTTAGATAATACTGAATATTTTATGTGAAAAGAGGGCCATCTATTCTAAACTAGAAGGAGTCCAAGGAACCCTCATAGACTGTGTGACATGGGCCACAAGACAACCTTCTCATATTGTCCCCTGTCAGACTCTACATGTGATAAATATTCATCTGATAGAAGCCTCTGAGAAGCACGCCTGACCCACGGTGTTTGTTCTTTCCTTCCAGGGCAAGGATGGTCCCCCAGGTCCACAGGGCCCACCAGGGCTGCCTGGACTTCCAGTGAGTGTGATTAAGCTCCTTCTAATTCATTACATTAAATTATTCATGCACACATAGGTATGTAAAACGAAGAGGTGACACTTCTGAGGTGCTTTGAAAGCCACGTGTGGTCTGTAATGGTGCCTGTCATGCTGATGCAATGTCCTTGGTGCAGGACAGTGTGGATGCTGTATTTGATCTCTTTAAAGCAAAGTGTAAATACCAGTGTGAACCAGGTCTGTTCCTTGCCTGTCTCCTCATTGAAAGAAATACTCTTACACAGAGCTAAAAATTCAACTTATAACTCCAGTGTGAGGGCAAAACAGTTCAGAGACTGGGATATTGACTTTATCTGAATCCACAGACAAAATTATTCCTTTGCACTGAGTCTAGTTCAAGTGCACCTTGGGCATAGACTCTTCTCTTCTGGGAAATGTAATAGTACAACATTTGGGGAGTTTTTAATCTGTCATAAGGATAGAGCCAGAGATAATTCTACTGTAAAGTAGCCTACCTGAATGAACATAATGGCATTATAATGATTTATAACAATTGGTTTTAGAATCCTGATTTAAGATTGTTGGAGTGCTCGCCTTGCTCTAAAGGGAAATATTGCCATATTGGAAAAGGAAACAGGTTATGCTGTTACAGGGGCGTGGCAGGGAGAAGTTTACAACAGAGCTATAGAATTAGGGAGGGTTTTGGAGGTTTAGGCAAACAAGCATGCCATGATGAGCAGGGTTTTCACACTGACAAAAACGCCACCAACCTTCCTTATCGATTCCTTTTACCCTGTTTTGCATTCCATTTAACAGGGCATTGCTGGGAATGATGGCAAAGATGGCAAACCGGGATCTCTGGGGGAGCCGGTAATGTAATTTAAAACTGTTTTTCTCAGGCAATCAGAAGCTGCATCCAGTTGTTGTTTTTGGAGCTGCCTATCTATGGACTCCTTAGGGGGAACAAGGAGCCTGTTTGCACATCTGTTTTTAACACCAGAAGGACTATATTGTCTTGAGCGATTTATAACCATGACACACGAGCAATCTTGAAAAGAAACTGGGTTCTTTTATTTTTACAACTACCATAAATGCACTAAAACGTAGTGACTCCACTTTTACAGCTGCCTTAAACACTGCAGAGAAAGAAGGTTGTCTTGTAACATTAAACATAGTGATCCATCCTTTTGATAGAAGTTTATGGGGCATAAAAAGTTGAGAGGAGGTGTCTTTAAAAAAGCTTTTTTCTGGATTGCTCTGAGACAGTTCTGTTGCCCAGAATTAGAGGGTTTATATTTGATTTTCTCTACTTAGTCCATACTTGCATTTGCTGAGGGGAAAAAAGCTGTGCCACGAAGTTGTCAGCTAAAAGGAAATGTTAATAAATTTGGCAGTGAGTGTTATTTCTTGCAACTGTGTGTGTAACATGAAGAATGTGCTTCAAGTATCAGGCATTGCCATCCTCTTTCTGTGACTTGTCAAACAGGACTTAGTGGTTCTGGGAAGAGCCAAGTTCCCAGGCATTAGGACAACTGCTAAGTAGAGGAGTGCTTGTCACAGCAGCTGCAGAGTTTGTGTTTGCACCAAACCACCCAATTTCTATGTGCAGATGCTGATTTTGCATGTGCTGATTAGGTACTGGTGCAGCTCTGACACTGCAAACGTGCACCAGCTGTAAAATGCCTCAGGGCCTCAGAGTGCAGGTGACAATGCAGGCTGAGGTGTGTTTGGGAATGTCTGTCATTGCTGTTCTCCTTGCAAACTCAGACTCCAGCACTGCCGGACAAACCCTGGGCACTCACAGTTCTCAGTGATGTTATGTCTAAGGGAGAGGAGTGGGAAGTTTTCAACAGCAGAGAGACAGACTTGGGGCTCTCTCTAACATGAGCATTATTGTTTCGCACAGGGAAAGCCTGGAGAACAAGGGCTCCCAGGCCGGGAAGGTGCCAGAGGATTACCGGTGGGTGCTGCTCTGAAGGGTTCCACCCACTCAACCCCCTGTACTGTAGTCAGGGAGCATTTCTTGGGGAGATGAGGTTCTTTGCTGATGTAAACATATAACCAGTCATGACTTTGTGACTAAATAAATACATAAGTAAGCAGCAAAAGTAGAACGCAGACATTTCTGAATTTTTCACACCTGGAGAAGATTAAATCCCTTACCTAGAAATTAAAGCATGTAACCTCATGACGCTCCTCTACCAGAAGTCACAGCTGTAACCCTTATGTTCTGTTACACGTGCTCTGAAAGAGTGGGGACAGTAAAATTTAGGGGTAAATAATATATTGGCTGGTCACACCCAGGGATACACAGACCAGAGCCTCAGCTTTACAGCTTAAGGAGCTATGGAAAGCTTTTCCTGTGATGTGGCCCTGCTTGATTACTCCCTGAGACACAGCTGCTCCATGCTGACCAGTCCCCAGTAACCTTTGGCAAAACTGGAAAGGTTATTAAATAAACATTCAAGCTAGAGTTTTCTTAGTGTTTCATGCATCAGGGTGATGGATAATTATTGATTTCATTCCCTTGTGTAGGGTTTCAAAGGACAGAGAGGAGATACAGGTCCCCCAGGTCCCCGGGTAAGTAACAGGTACCTCATGCACGATCCTTTGGAGAAAGTTGTGTGAAGTTACCCCTTCTGAGGCAGTAGGTAAAAATGATGGCAGTGTTTCATGCGGCTGTTTTCCACTGTGATTCCATGGTCCACATCTACGGCACAAAAATGACAGCAGCTGTCTTCGTTCCCTTTGCTGAACTTCTGGTTCTGGGGAAGGTGAGGCAGCTGGTAGCACTGAATCCTCTGATGGTCCCTTTGAGATAGTCCTTTGTGGGGAAGCCTCAAGGATGCCTCCATAACACATCCTTCAGGTAAAAATGCTGGCAAAGTGAAGAACCCTACTGCACTTGCTGGACACGTACTAGCTCTCCTCCACAAATGCTGAAGAAGTACAAATAAGTTCAAGTAAAAAACTTAGAGAAAAGTGAATAGAAATGTCCCTTTGACTTAGCTGCCTGTGGATCATAAAACCCAAGCCTCAAGTCCTGCATGAAAAGTTGTTCTCCACTCTCTTTGGAGCTCCTTGGTGTAAAAGGGGGAATACAAAACTGAATGTTCTTCCACCTAATTCTACCTTTTTTACAGGGAAATAAAATTCTCTGCTTGCAGAAGCTTATGTGAAAAATCCAGTGCTGGAGTTCCTCATCTCTTCCTCATTACGATAGCTTCTGTGTCATGAATGTGTTGGTGGTTTTCAGTGCCTGCAGTAGCAGTAGCAAATAACTGCTGGAAAGCAGAGCACTGTCTTGTGCATCACTTACAGGAGATGTTGCTGAGTTATTTTTATAAGCTGCATGTCATATAAGATGAACGAGGCTCTTGCTGCCTTTAAAAAAGTTTTCACTGAGCTCAGTGACACATTGCAGAAACCCCATACCACTTATAGTGGTGATACTGGTCCGAATTTGACCTTGAGCTGATCTCTCTTCGCTTTTTGCTGAATTGCAGGGGGAGCCAGGTGTGACGGGTCCTGCTGGTCGTGAGGGGCCACCAGGGAAGGATGTAAGTGCACCATTTTGAGCAGAAATGAATCTCCTTCTCCCTGACAAATGAAAATTTTAATTCACAGTGACCCTGACCTGAAACAGCTACAGAAACTGCAATAAAGGGTGAATTACTGCAGGGAATGATTTGTGCAAAGATCATTAGGGGAAACAAAGAATTGGAGGGCCTTTGTCACTGCTCAGCTGCTGACACTAAAATGTCAGATGTATCTTTGGATAAGCAGAGAAAGCAGCATTGTGTGAAACCCAGGCTGTGCTGGGTAGCCATGAACCTACTTTCTGGCACCCATCTCTGAGCAGTGCTTCGCTCTGCAAGTCCCAGCAGGCCAGGCTCTGTCACGCTTCCTCTGCCACAGCTGTACCTGACTGAGTGTGTCGCTCCACTGAAGTCTGTGAAATACCAATGGAATAAGTTGCTGCTGCCCAGAGGAAAGAAAGACTGTACAAACAGTTCCTCTGGCATGAGTAGTGTCAAGTGCAGTCATATAACAAAGTCCTGGGAGGGCGCAGCTGACATGGGATCCTGCAGCAGCTACTGAGCAATGCTCCGAGCAACTGATGTGCCACTGCCATGGGACCTGGAGAAGTGGCTTCTCCTCTGCACCCCCTTGTGTCACTGGAAACTGGTGTGCTGTAAATGGCACCTTACAAAGCAAAATGTAAGGCAGACCTAAAGGAACCCCTTGGAGAAGATGGAAGCAGCTCTGAAGCCTCCCTGGAGAGAGAACAGACTTATCAGTTCTTGAGAAATATCAGAGAACCTCTGTCCCTAAGAAATACAGCTTTAAAATAATCTGATAATAACTTGATAGGAGTGGTTTCTGCCTGTAATCAGGCTGCATTTAGTGGTAGGTGTTTAAAATTCAAAGGGTTGGTCTTCCTCATAAATAACTGAAAAGGGGCAGTGAGACTCCTTTAATCCTGTTTCCCCTAATATGTGAACAGTGTGATTTAGCAGGAACATTTAAAATGTTTGTTCACTTGCCTCCATGTCAGATCTTTCTTATTCACCAGAATACTTCTCTTCCTTTCAGGGTGATCCTGGTCCCATAGGACCACAGGGCCCTCGAGGACTCCGAGGGCAGCCGGTGAGTTTTCCGATAAGCCATTTCTAGAGGTACATTATAGTTCATAGAAGGGTTTGGATTGGAAGGAACATTAAAGATAATGTACTTCTAACCCCTTGCCATGGAAAGGGATGCTACCCACTAGACCAGGTTGCTCAGAGCCCCATCCAGCTGGGCCTTGAACACTTCCAGGGATGGGGCATTGTGTGTGGTGGGAATGTTCTGCAGTCCAGAACTCTGGCTTGAAAGAGGAGAGTTTAGGAAGATTTAGATGACGCTTGATTAAAACACTTTGCCTTTCAGAAAGACAAAAAAAATTGATACTGCTAGAAACTGATGAAGACTTATAAAAGCGCAAGGGACTGATGGTTGCTGATTCAGTGAGAAGAACAGTTCAATGTATTCTGTCAGGGCTGCAGAGTCAGAAATACTCGTATTTCAGTCCTGCCTCTGGGATCCTACTCACTTCTCACACGGTCTCAGTTTTCAAAGGTAGACACTCACTGTGGGTACCCAGGCTGAGTTATGTGGGATCCAGTTGTGATACTATTCACCTGTACTATTTTATTACAGCTTCAGTGGAGAAATAGAAATCTAATTGACATTTCAAAAAGTCTCATTTGGGATGGCTCAGAAATTACTTTTATTAATTCAATGGGGTTTAAAATTCTGACAGAAATTAATCCTTATCAAATCTGAATCAAGGTCCCTGATGCTGAACCAAGGCACGTCTTTAGTGTGTTGCAATGAGTGAGTTCCTTTCCTTCTTGGAAGACCTGGTAGTGAAACAGATTCTACAGCATGAGCAGGGAAAAAAATGCTGACTCAGCAATGCCAGGAGCTGGAGCAGCAGGTCCCTCCAAGGCTGAGGGGACTGGGGTTTAGATTAGACTGCAAGAACATATGGAGACCTCCTGTGTCTACCTCACAATTTATCTCATTATTCGTGTACTGCTGGCATCACTCACTATCGTGTCATGCCCCTGCACAACACTAGCAGTGAGAGAAAATATTTGAAGAGATAGAAATTATCCTAACTCCAGGCCGTATTCTTCTTTGGAGAAGAGGTACTTGAAGTTTTGTATGTTGGAGGGCAAAGTATCAGTTTCCCTTGTTCTTCCTCTTATTTCTTATCCAAAAGGGAGAGTGAGGCATGATTTTGAATATTGACAGTACAAGGGTTGGTCTTTATGGTTAACTCCAGTGCAGGGAAAAACACCTCTGCATGGTGAGTTGAGAAAAGAAGAGTGTAAAACTTCATCTCACCAAACTTTGTAGATGATCAGCTCAGATGCTTTCTTAAGGAACAGTGAGAAATGGGTCCTTTTAAAGGATGATTTGGCTTATTCTGAGTTGTCTGGTGTCAGGTAAGTATCAAATGCCTCAAAACTTTAGAACAAGTGTTTCTTTCTATTCTCCAAAAAAGGGGAAGCCTGAGATGATTAAAAAGAGTCTTGTCTGAACACTGGTGACTTGGAGCAGCCAGAGGAGGTGGCTCCATCCATTCAGAAGGATGCTGCGTATGAGAAGGACAAGGGTGAAGGAAAGGAGGAGAAGTGCTGGTTTGGTCCTCCTCAGGAAGAGGAGGATTTGGGTCCACATCTCAATTTTTTTCCTGAGATCGGCCATGCAATCAGGGATGCAGAAGCTGTGAGGTCAGTTGGAAATAAGATACTTCACACTGTCAGGAGAGGAGACTGAACAATGCCAAAGAAATCCCTGCTGGTGTAGGTGTAGCTGGATATTTCTAGTTTTAGCATGCATTACATCACTAACTTTTTTCCTTTTGACACAGGGCAAGAATGGATTGCCTGGATCTGCAGGAGAACCTGGCCCAGCAGGTCTCCCAGTAAGTACCACAAAGGAAAACTCGTGCAGCCAGGAGAGGTGACTGATGAAGTGTAGGTGGAGTGGATTATGCGTAGCTGGTTACCATCCCTGAGGCTTCCATGTCTGAAGATGGGTGATCTGAAAATCACTGGCTGGCCACAACTTTGAAGGGAGTTTGGCTACATTCCTGGAATTGAGATGCTAGCTGGGTCATCACTTTTCCCAGTGAAAGTTAAGTGTTCACAGCAAATGGAAATGATTGATTGCCTAGCATGGAAAAAAGATTGTCATGCCTCATCTTCACCAGTAGATTTAATTTTGCCAAGCAGAGAGCGTGCAGGCAGCAGAGAGTTGTCACAAGGAAGGAGAGGGCCTCAGGGAGCTGGCAAGCTGCCATCGAGGAATAGTGGCAGCAGAAAAATCCTCACAGGCACTTGGGGGAAAAGCAGACAGCGGGCAGTAAACCAAGATCAGGAAACAGAATGAAACTCCCCTGAGGCCATCCTGTGGGGAAGAACAGCTTGAAAATGAAGAGCTGTGAGAAGGACAGTGAGGAGCTGGTGGTTTGGTTAGGTTTTTTTGGTTTTTTTACTCTGTTCTGATGCTGAAAATTGTCCAGAATTCAGCAAATCCATGCAAATATTCCTTTGTGCCCAGTAGCATCTATCACAATGCAGAGCTCTTCCCTCTCTTAGCCCATGGAGACAGTACAGCTTGCTGGACTGTTGGATTAATAGGGAAACAAAGGCAGAGCAGGAGGAATGTGAAAAGCTGCAGCAGGACTTCACTCTTTGTGACCCTTTCAATGCCATAAAGTCACCCCAGCCTTGCCACAGACTTGTGCCCTGATCAAGCATCTGCAGGGATGTCTCAGAGAAGCAAACACCACCTTTCTGTGTGGGGAGGTGGGATGGGGTGGTGCAGTCTGACAGCCCTTCTGCATCAAACAATAAGTGCCACAGGTTTTTTGTCCTTGATGTAAGCTCTTCTTACCTTCCTGGGACTGCTGCCATTGCTTCTTGCCCCATGGATCCTTGCTCTCGCCTTTTCAAACTTCTTTTCTTCTTTTCATTACACCCACCCCTGTTCCCAATTTCTGTCCCTGATTTTTTACCTTCTGGGTCTTTACCAGGTCACTGTGGCTTTGGGATGCCTTGGGAATGCCAAGGGGGATTATTATTTTAATCATCATAGTGTTATCACAGTACATATACGATGTGACCCAGGGACACACCAGGCAGCTTCCTGCACAAACAGCACCACAGCAGCCTTCGCTCCAGAGGATTTGGAGTCCAAAAATAACACAGGAGATTGAAAAAGGATAAAGTCAGATGGATGAGAAAGGGGGTACAATGAGACAGTGTTGGTCAGCAGAACAGACAGTCATCTCATCATTATCTTTCTGTCATTAAAATTAATCCTCTCCTTTTCATAAAGGTTATTATGGGAAGTATCTCCTTGTGCTGTACATAAATCCATTTATTTAGAAATGCACTAATTTCCTTCACAGTGTGGTGTGACAAGCCAATATTTTATATTTCTATTTTGAAAAAAAGGAGATGTGATGAAGGTTATCATGGCAATAAGGATGATTTTTTTTTTCCACCTTCACCATTGCTGACTTGTAATCACAAGGTAAAACCTGCCAGGAGCCTTCTCCTTTTACATTTGCTGTTTGACAGTGCCCATCATAATTCACAGTGCTCATGCTTAAGCCCACACACAGCAACACAGTCCAGCCCCTGAAGTCTCCAGGGCAAGTTGCACACCCAAATCCATGTGCTTTGTGCCTGTCAGGCTCATTGATGCTCACTTTGCACAAGTTTTACTCTAAGAAGGGAAACGGCTATGTTCTTAACCGAAAATGTAGGGGACAAATTTGTGAAAGCAAAGGTTAAAATAAGAGTTAAAACCACATCAGAAATGTGCATGAAATGGTTCTATGTCATGAACTGTCATTTAAACTGCCCTGATCTGTAAGGAAAAAGGAAGAGTTTGACAGAATATCACAAGAGATAAGTGAAAGACAGACATTTTATAAATTGAGCCTGGAAATAAAGGCGGAGGAGAAGCCCTGTAGCTGTTTGTTGGTTGTATTCTCGGATTTGAGCAGTATGACCACCTGCACTGTTTCCCTGTCATCACCCATCACAACATTTCCACTCTCAACATCCCCTTATAAACCACATCATACCGCAACAACCATGGAACACACTTCCTGCCCCTGCCATAATTGTCCCTTCCTTTTCATCTTCTCCCAGGGATCCTGCATAGCTTGTTAATAATGCAACCATGGTGCCTGCAACTTGCTTTTCTAAAATGCTTTGTTCTTCCTTGTCAGTTTTGGGAGTCCTGCTGCTAAAGTGAAATTTCCCAGTTGCAGTATATCTGTAAATGAATGCCCTGGGAAAGAGGTGTTGGGGAAAGGGCTGCTAGTGTCTGTCTCATTTCTGTCCTAAGGGTCCCAAAGGAAATAAAGGAGAAACGGGCAGCCCAGGACTCCCTGGCTTTATAGGACCCCGAGGACCACCTGTAAGTATGTCTGGGGATGGATTAGATCCTCTCTTTACCTGCTTTTAAATGTTAGACTGAGGAAGATGGGATACAGTCAACTTCAGTTACGTAAAAAAAAACTTAAGTAGGAGATCTGACAAATCCAGAAGCCATATAATTTTACTTCCAAAGGAAACTGGACTGCAAAAACAGCATTCTTTATATGCATGAACAACCATAATCTCATGTATGGAGCTGGTACCTGTCAGTCAGCCCTGATAATGTGTGCATTAATCAGACTGCTTCAGCAGTCTTCTTAATACAGCTATGGGGTATTTAAGTTTTCAGACTATACCTCTGCGTGACCCTTAGATGGACTAAATAGGGAAATTGTGAGTGCTAATAATAATAAAGGTATTTCTGATACTTGCTGTTCTGAGGGAAATTCCTTTGTTGCCTGCAACAGAGGTACATTGCAATTAAAGCATTCATATATCTCCCAAAGTGATCTAAAACAATAAAGAATAAACCTGTACACATGACAATATCACAGCCTCAGAATCCAATATCTTCAGACATTTCAAGGAGAGTAAAAGATGTTAAATTCCACTGGAAGGATAGAAAAGGTGAATGCTAGGTAATTTTTTTATTTCTAGATCTGTTGTGACAAAAAATGAGATTTAAAAGATTTTTGTGTGGCTCTAGCAGAGCTGAATCTTCCACAGGGTGGTTCTTCTTCCCTTCTGTATTTTTTAATATTTTATTTTATAATTTGAAAGGGATCTTTGGGATGAAAAGAGGAGAAAGAAATATTTCTCTGGCAAATTAATTTTAAGCAGCAAACATGGTGGCCATTTAAAACTGAAGTGGCCCTAAGGAAAACTCAAGTGAGTTTAATGCAGCCTAATTTGGATCACACATCTCTGATTAGTTCAGTTCCTCATGGATACGTGTATGGATGCTAACACAGCTGAAGATGTTACGTTTCCAGGGGAAAATACCACCTGCATGCACATTATAGGTATGATCATGTGTGTTGATTGCAAACAGACTTAGAAAGATGAATTTTTCCATTTGCCATATGGGAAAGTGGCCAGAATTTCAGCAATAACTAGCTTAATGTTCATTTTGCTTTATCTGCAGTTCAGGACTGCAGTGACTTTTTTTTTCATTGAAATACTAAAATGGAAACTGTATTATCTAATTAAAACTGTATTGTCATGTTAAAAATGCAGAGAAAATAATTTAAATATATATATGTAAGTAATTCTACAAGGGTGCTTATTCAAACTGAGATTATTTAATATAGTTCTGAAAGAACAGGTGAGCACTCAGGCTTAAAAATCCTTTATCACTGCCTCTGCATGTGTTTTGCCAGCTGGTGTAATACAAGATGGTACTTCTACCTACAGAATTTACTTCATTTACATCTTCAGACTCTTACGGATATAATGCTAGTGCTCCTGAAAATAAACAACACCGTATAAAGTGTATGAAGCTTTGGGAAGTGTTGGTAAGAAAAAGGAACAAAATGTATTGAAAGCAGGAACACACTTTCAGTGAAACATCTGCCCTCAGCTGGTTTATTAGAAATTACTTCCTGTTATTTATGCTTACATGGGATGCAAATTCACTAAAAAATGCTTTCCAAATAGTAGGATATGTCTATCCAGGAATGACCAATAGCAGTAGGATAAGGACAAATCAACCAAACCTGCTGCTTTGTAGAAGAACACTTGTTAACAGAAAGCAAGACTTGCGGTTATAAGGTGAAGTCTTTCTTGCAACTTCTCCAGCGCGATGCTAATTTACTTTCTGTGTCTTAGGGAGAACCAGGAGAAAAAGGTCCTCCTGGAAAAGAGGTAAGTTAAATTCCCAGTTGTTTCAATATAGGGCTGGTGTCACGGGGAAAAAAATCATCAAGGGTGTTAACCACGGTTGCAAAAAATTGGGGGTTTTTTCATAGAATGCTTTGTGTTGGAAGGGATCTGATATATCACCTATTTCCACCCACCCTGCCAGGGGCAGAAACACCTTCCACTAGACCAGGTTGCTCAGAACCCTATACAACCTGACTTTGAACCGTTCCAGAGACGAGGCATTCAAAACTTCTCTGGGCAACCTGTTCCAGTGCCTCGCCACCCTCATAGTGAAAAATTTCTACCAAATATCCTACCCTCTCAGATTGTGAAGCCATTTCCTCTTGTCCTATCACTACAGGCCTGACAAAAAGTTTATCCCCATCTTTCTTATAAACACCCTTTTAGTACTGGAAGGGGCTCAGAACCTTCTCTCCTTCAGGCTGAACCACCCCAGCTCTCTCAGCCTGAATCCACAGCAGAGGTGCTCCAGCCCTCTGAGCACCTTCATGGCCTCATCTGAACGTGCTCCAACAGGTTCATGTCCTTGTTTATATTCTGGCACCAGAACTGGACACAGCACTCCAGGTGGGGTCTCACCAAAGGGGAGTGGAGGGGGAGAATCACCTCCCTCAACCTGCTTGTCATGCCTTTTTTTTTTTTCCTTCAATTGTTGATAATTGAGAGCAAAAGGGAAAGCTCTCAGGAAACTGTGGGACTGTCATGGAAATAAATTTTCCTTGAGTCACAGGAGTCATTACAAAGGCGTATGGTTCATTATTTACTGTTATTATGGATGGGTCTTTTATGTTTACCTTTATTTTGTTGCAGGGTGCACCAGGGAAACAGGGTGCAATTGGCTCCAAAGGAGAGAGGGTAAGATGGAGAATATTACTAGTTCTTTCATTATGTTGAAATAAAGAGAGCTATTTTGAGTTAGGGGCTGGGGATAGAGGTCATTCAAAAGTGAAGCCAGTGCTTCCCAGTCTCCCAAGTCTCTCTTTAATCATTCTCCGTCAGTAATAATTTGTGGATCATTTGTAGTGCACCAGATGTTGTACTCAGTAACTTTGCCAGCTCAGCTGTGAGTGTTTCTCTGTGTTTGGAAATCAGAAGTTTGCCTCTTATTTTGTGGTGGTAATGTCGCTCTTTTCACTTAGGGTGAGCCTGGCATCAAAGGCGAAAAAGGCCCACAAGGAAAAAAGGGACCTCCAGGTGATCCCGGGATACCTGGTCATAAGGGCCATCCAGGACTGATGGGTCCCCATGGACCTCCAGGAGACACTGGGCAAGTTGGACCTCCCGGTCCTCCAGGACAGCCAGGATTTCCAGGACCAAGGGTAAGATTGCCAGAGAAGGGCTTTGTACAGTAATTTTCCTGCCACAGGGATCAGAGAAGTGCCTCGGAATACACTGAGGCTGACAGAAACTGGAGCAGGATCGTGTTATAATGGAGAAGCAGCGCTTTTAGCTCTTGATACCCATAAAGGGGAGCTATAGCACATCTCAGGGAATCATGGAATCATAGAATGGTTTGGGTTACAAGAAACCTTAAAGACCATTTAGTTCCAACCTCCTGCCATGGGCAGGGACACCTTCCACGAGACCAGGTTGCTCCAAGCTCTGTCCAACCTGGCCTTGTACACTTCCATGGATGGAAGTTGGGGAAGGCTTGTGGGGGTGTTGACTTGCACTTCAGGGGAGCTGAGTAATCCAGACCTATAGCCAGTGTGGCCGGTTGCTGACACCTTTTACCCTTAAATGCCTAAATCAGGTCCTGTGATGGTGGCCATGGCACTGGAGTCTAAAAAAATTCTTTCTATAAGGGCAGTAATGTGTAGCTCTTCATAGGGAGGACTAATGCCTTCCTCTGCTGCTGGTTGTCATGAGAGACAAAATGCTGAACCGTGGAAAGGTCACCGCTCTATTCCTGGAAATCCTGGAGTCAGCTCACCAGAATTCATGAAATACTATTTTTGTTTAATATTCTCCCTCATCTCCCCCCCACCCCCTAGTTGGGAAACAATCTCTCTCCTGAGAATGCCTGAGGGTGGTGTGTGTAGCAGAATGAAGAAAACTACCAACAGCAGTGAAGTCACTGTGCCCATCCTGAGGATGAATTTGAGATCATCTCAGAGGAGAATAAACAGAGAATAATCTCTGATGTAAAAGCTGACTAAATATTAGACAAAGCATTTCTTTGTGTGTGAAATCAAGTGATGATTATGGAAACTTAATCTAACTAATGGGGTTAAAACTTGAAAAGATAATTTGTAAGCCTTTAAAGTATGCGCCACGATTATGTTTACTTACTGAGATATATACTAAGACATCACAAATGGTTAGTACATAATGACAAAATTGTTTCTTTTGTCACCAGCAACACATCTTTTTCTCATGCAAAATTTGTGTTGGGAAGGAGGCAGCAAATAGACCAACTTTGTATTTATCAGCAATGTTAATGACTAAAACTGAAAACACTTAGCTATTTAATAAAATCTCATTTTTTTAATGAAGAATAACTTCTGATTCAGAAGAGCTCACTAGGTTTTCATAAACATAGAGGACACAAACTGCATCTTGTATGTTACAAAAGTGTGAGGGAAAAGCAACACTTTTGCAAGCAGCTCATACACAAAAGAATGCAGTCTTTAGGTTGACCAGAAGTATTTTCAAAACTGACAGAAATGCAAAGAATAATTTTAGCCAAAAAACTGAAAAGCATATTTCAAGTGGAACATCTCACTTTCTGATTTACAAAGAAAAACATTTGATCTTGCTGCTTGAAAATGGTTTATTGTTTAAATGTAGCTACATTTTTTCTTTTGAGTTTTTGCAAAGGCAAGAGCCTGGCTACCCTAAAACCTTTTCTTTTATTATTATTTATTTGGAAAGACACAATCTAAAAAATTCTTCCACCCATCAAAAATGCTTTCATAATTTTTTTAGTTGCATCATCCAGAGTTGTTGTTCACATTACTTTGAGATTTTACAGCTATTACCACTGTACAACAGCAACAGCACAAAAGAACTGAGAGAAAGGATGAAAGATACTGTGCCTTGGGGGCTCGGTAGGGGGCCAAGGCCAGGCAGCCACATCCCCTGTCTCCCTTCAATAGTCTGAAATCAGGCAAAACCTTGTACTGGTTTGGAAGAATAGGTATCATACGCATAAACTGGCTTCTGTTTCCTGAGATAAGGCCTGTTGGCAGGGGATGCATCCAATATGAGAGCTTTTAGCAAGTCCAGATAACCCAGCATTAGTACCCTAGGGGCACATGTACATCTGTCTGCGAGGAAACATGCCATGATGACAAAGGACATGGGATCTCCACTGTGATCTGGTAGGGCAGAGATGTCTCCTGATGTGATTTCTACTTCTTGTCCGATGAGTTCATAGGAAGGGGATTTTCTCAAGGATGGACATGAGAACAGTGCTGCAACTAGTGCCCTCAGACCAGGCCTCTTGCTTAACCCGGTGAGCCCATAGTTTACAAGCTGGCTGGAAACTGAGGTGCCTTTGACTCTGTCTTCCACAGCCGAGTACTGGAAAAGCTGTAAGCCCAGGGCTTGGGCAGATGCACTCTCAGCTGGCTTAAGAACTGTCAGGATGGCTGGCCCCAGGGAGCTGGGCAATGGTGCCACATACAGTTGGCATTAGGTCATTAGCAGTGTCCCCTGGGCCCAGTCCTTTT
>VZTD01003765.1:3821391-3840000 GCA_013397725.1 Rhagologus leucostigma | reverse complement strand
AACGTCCTGCCGTGCTGCTCCAGGGAGTTTGTCCAGGGGTTATTCCCCAGCCTCTCTCCTGCAGCAGGGACTCGGGCGGGTGGGTAGGCACAGAGGAGGGTTGTGTTTGGCTCTGGGTAGGATCAGCGGGGAAGCTGAAGAGGAACTGCTCTTTGGAGTGCAAGTTTTGCCATCTCTGGGGATACTTTGCCTTTCCCCTCGTCCAGACACTCCTCCTAGCTCGGGCGGTGGAAGGAAGCGTTTCGAATCCAGACTTGGCCCGAGCCCCAGTGGACACCACCCGCTGGTGAGCAGCTGCAGCCTTAAGGTGGTCCGGAGGCCGAGCCGGGCCGTGCAGCGCGGTGTTGTGAGGTCGTCCTGTAGAACAGCCCTATGCGGGACGGGTCCGAGCAACAAAGCGTTGCAGAGAACTGCTGTGGGGCCCATATCCAATTAGGAAGAAAGTTTAGGATCTTGGATCAGGTTATGAGCTTGCTGCTAAATTCATTTACTTATTTCTCACTGAAAGGCTGGTGCGTGAATTGTTTTGGACAGAACAATGTGGGGGGTTTTTAATACAGTGATCACAGCAGTAGCTGTCTCTCTAACACCTGTGTGGCTGTGGTCCAAGGAAGGTCTGATGCACTAAAACATCAAGAAAGTTTGTGATTAATTTTCGGGTCCGTTATTGCTATTCAAGAAAAATAATTTACCAATTTTGCGACTTTTATGACTACTCAGTATTTTACAAAGGGATATTTGTTACAGAGCCGTAACAGGGTCACCAAAACACTTTGCAGCCCTATGTAAATGTTCAGCCTAATCCTCAAATTTGGACCTTTAACCAGTGCATTTCCAGGAAGATATTCCCAGCTGTTTTGAGTGGAGCACTGAGTTGAGACTGGCAATCAGGGCCCTGGGTGGGCTGAATTTTATCAGCTCCAGCTCTGCTTCGAGGAGAGGTCAAGGAAGTTTGCTCTTTCTGCTTATGCTAGCCTGTCCTTATAGTGTGTTTCCCAGCCTTGATCCCATGTGCTGGAGGTTAGAGTGTTTGTCTGGTCTGTGAGGGTTTAAGTGCTGTTCTTTGATGGAGTGGAGTTGAGACCAACACCTACTTTCTGAGCATCAGGGAATGAAGTATTTCTGAAGTACAGAAGGACAGGAGCTCTCTTGATTGGTATTGTGTAAGTCATACATGGGAAATAGAAATGAAGTGTAGGTCACGGTCTTACGTGTGTAGGGCCTGGTAAGGGAGCTGTGCTAAGTCACTTCTCTGAGTGCCTTGTTGCTGTTCAGGTGTCAGGAATCACGCTAGGCATCCAGCAGTGCTAGATTAGATGCCAGCTCCAGTCAAGACATAATTTATTGATAAGCACATCTTTTTGTATCAGGAGAACTTTGCTACAAGAGACTGAGGTGTCTGGGGACACAGACATGGCCAGGGCTAGGTGGAAGCTGAGCAATGGTTTCGAAGACCTGCATTTTGGATGGGGGCACCTGCTTCTTCTGTGAGTCCAGTTCCTAATAGAGTGATGGCTGTTTGCTGTAGAGCCTGTTGAAGATAGCACCCAACACAAAGGACTTCAGTGGAGATGGCCAAGGATGCAGTCTCCCCTGTCACTGTTGTGCTGTTTGTTTGTGCCTCTTTATTGATGCCTTGGGATTATGGCCAAAATTTTCGCTTTGTGGCTCAGCTATGTATTGTGAAGTCAATGCAAGCATAAATAAGCCTGCCTGTGAACAGATAAACCCTTGGTTTAACAATGAAGCATTCTGTTAGTCTGTGACTCTGTCTTCTCATAAAATCTGCTTCATTCTTCTGTGACCCGTTAGTGATAAGAGTACAGTGTTAGCTTTGTTTCCAGCATCACGCAAGCTCACATCAGCTGCCAATGTCATACAGTGGCATGTGACTGCACATGGTAGGGAAATTTGAAAGGACCAAGTGTTTCATCCCAGTGCCATCATCTGATGCCCCCTGCTACTGGGGGTATTGCCCACGCCTTATCTGCCCAACAGAGGTCAGTCCCATTCATTTGGTTTTGATTTTAAAGTTAAGTTTTCAGGGCAGAAAGAATATAAATCCCTGTTACAGTTAGACTGTAGCAGAACTAGCTAAATAGAGAACCCAGTAGGCCTGGTGAAATACGTTGCTTTTAAAACCATATTTGTAAAGGCACAGGAGCACAGGGCTCTGAACTGTCATATGAGAGAGGTGAAAGTAGTGCTGGTGTCACTAGTTTGGTGTTCTTTGGAAGCCATTCATTTGATAGAGTATATTTTTCAAGTATGGTATGACATGTCACAAAACCCAGCATCTACTGGAGAGATTTTATTGCTGCAAGGTTAAAAATGTATTAATTCAGGAATACCCTACAGTTCTGCTTTGGCTGTAAAACACCAGTAAGCTGTTAAAACTACATTAACATATGATTTAGGAGATGCTTATTGTCATGATGTGGTTGAATGGCTGCATATTCTGGTAGTGTGTAGTTTTTCTTTTATTTTATTAATCCACAGGAAACTTGGTTGCATCAAGCACAAGTGTGAAGGACTTGATTGTTCTTCTACTTTCACGTTCATCCAGCTGTAGTAGTTTGGAGTGGGACGTTCAAAGTGCTAATTTTAAGCATGCTTCCTATAAGATCATCATCTTGATTTTACCAGGAAACAAGAACTCTGAAGTCATGGCGGGGAAACCCAAGCTGCACTACACCAAGGGAAGGGGGAAGATGGAATCAATCCGATGGCTGTTAGCAGCAGCTGGGGTTGAGGTTTGTACTTTTTTTTTATAAAGTGATTTGTGATTAAAATAGGTGTTCTCTGGAAAGGTTTCCCAATTGCATCTGTGCTTAGCGATATGCACATCATCACATATTGTGATGCAGAATGCTTAGATTGAGTGATACACTCTTGTGTTGTATTTCATGTATTCCTTGAGCAATAGTTGCACAGTAAAGAGATTTTAACATACAAAGAGAATTGATGGGTGTCATTTTTGAAACATACTTTAAGCTGAGTAAATTGTTGCTACAGACAAAACTGTGGCTTTTTCTCAATGCTCATAACTTCCCTGTTATCTCATGAGTCTTTTCCACTGCATGACCATGCATACCACATGAAAGCTTTTGAACATTTTCTCCAAACAAAGTCCCTTTTTTTCTTTGGGTCAGGACCTGAGTAGGATAAATCAGCAGATCTGCCCCAAAGGCAGTGTTAGGGGATCTGTCTAGATTCACATCAGGTGAAGACCATCCTAAGGCATCTTAATTTCTACAATAAGTTTTTGTTTGAATATGTTTTTTTGAAACTATTTATACTCTGTTGAAAAGAAAAGGCTTTTTTAATGGTGCTCACTTGAGAATGTTGCTGACAGAGAATTTGCAGAGCACGAATGCTGAGGAAACTTAAGATCTTGTCCTCATTCAAATGTCCTCATTCAACAAAAAAATCCAGTGGATTAAAGAGGGAGATAAATGCTGTGTAAGAGAGGCATAATTTACAAAAAGTTTCTCAGTATTTCATGTGGCATCAGCTGCTTTTTAAGTGAATGATTTGGTATCTGTTAATGGTTCATGCAGGCAAGTAGCGTGATCTTTATAATGAGGAAGTTCTTTCTGGAGCATAGTGCATTGTACAGTCCTGCGGGGTTCGGGATGCCGTAGTCTTGTTTGCTGAAGCAGAGATGAAGTAGGGGGTCTGTTAAGGAAACTTTCCTGTCTGACCATCCAGGAGCCTCTCCATCGGTCCTTAAATTGTGGTGCAACAACAGAGAAACAGCTCGAGCTGGTGCCACCGGGGAGGGACCCAGAACAAAGGAAACCCCGGATCTTTTATACCCTCAGTCTAAGTGAAGGCTTGGGGTCATCCGCTCCTGCTGTGTCTCACCTGGCCAGTGCCACAGGCCCTTTGTTGTGCAAAGGGAGGCAGTTCCCGGCTCTTGCCTTGGGCTCCCAGAGCTCCATGAGCAGATAGAACTGCTGCTGCTCACGTAGCTACTGGCACTGAATGGATTCCTCCGCGGGGTCAACACAACGAGCAGAGTATGGGGAATAGTGTGCAGAGGTGGGCTCTAACTGCCAGACTCCTTCCACTTCTCCACTGCTGTTGTGGTGTGGGAGGTCCTGCGCTGGCATGGCATGCCACAGCCTTCTCGGAGAGCGCAGTGAGGCTTGCTCGGGGAGAGCGGCTGTTCCGCTTCCCGTGCCTCTTCCAGGCTGCCCCTCGCATGCTCCGGCTAGCTGAAGCCCCACAACACAGTGACGGTAAAGATGGCGAGAATGCTCTCCGCATGGTGGCTGCAGAAGATCTTTATTTCATGGTGGCGCTCAGAAGCCTAGGTCCAGCACAAGTGCTGGCTCCCAAAGGCAGAGGCTGGTGCCCCAAAGCAGAGTAGAGTGCGAGAAAGAGTGTAAACTTCCATGCAGGGTCCTTTATCCGGGGGGAAGGGGGCAGGGAGAGCACATGGACCAATGGTCACAGGGCAGTACATGGGCGGAGTTGGGGTAACAGAACCAATGGGAGAAACCCGAGGGAGTGGTTAGGGCTAGGGACGGGGGACGTGGAAAGGTAAACACAGGGGAGGGGAAAAATACACCACTACACACTGCCGTTGGAGTGACACGTGTTGTTTTCTGTTGCTTTTCAGTTTGAAGAAGAATTCATAGAAACGAAAGAAGACTTGGAAAAATTGCGCAATGGTGAGTCTGTAAACTGTACCCTAAACATAAATTCACACAAATATAACAAAAAAATAATAGGTGGTATTTTTTTAAGACCCATAATATGATGTGACCTGTAAAGAAGAGCTATTTCCTTGTGGATGCTTTCGTCCCTGAGAATTAGAAATGTCTTGGTCTCTTACCAGGTCTCTTCCTTATTTTCAGTGTAGTACTTCAGCAGTCTGAGTAGTTTGCTCCTTTTTCTTCCCTAGATGGAGTCCTGCTGTTTCAGCAAGTGCCCATGGTGGAGATCGATGGGATGAGGATGGTGCAGACCAGAGCCATCCTCAGCTACATTGCAGCAAAGTACAACCTCTATGGGAAGGACCTGAAGGAGAGAGCCTTGTATGTAACAGTGTACCCCTTACTAACACTCCTCCATGACTGTTAATATTTACAGAAAGAATGTTGCTGTGAAGTATCTGCATGTAGAGGTGGGTATACCTGACAGACTGTCACTTACTCTAGAGGGTTTATTTTGTGAGAATGGAAGGGCAGCTCCAGAGATTGTGGAGATTATTATGGACTGGCTATTGGTAGCCAGCATCCTCTCATGATTAGACCTCAAATTTTTTTTTTTCCTAATGTGGTTTGCATATGCAGTCTTTCCTTCCACAGCATAAACTAATAGATTATCAGTGGAAAACAGCATGAATCCCGCCTTAAATACATTAATTGTAGCCTTTTATCTTGCTTATTGCATACACTGTGAGCCTGTTTTACAATTTGTGCTTTGAAAAAAACTAAGTTTTCTCAAAGTGGAAGAACCAAGAAAATAAACCAGTGTCTTATGTTACATTCACTAATAAGCATTTTACTCAGTGATCACTTCAGTGTTGTATTTTAGGAAAATAACCAAAATGGAAAGTTTGAATGATATATGTTGAACAAAAATATTTGTTTCAGGATTGATATGTACGTAGAGGGAACTACAGACCTAATGGGAATGATCATGTATCTCCCTTTTCAACCAGCTGATACGAAAGAAAAGAATCTTGCCTTAATCATTGAACGAGCTACAACCAGGTACTTTCCTGTTTATGAAAAGGTAAGTGGCAAATCACCAGTAGCTCACAAAGAGAGTGAATTCCAGGCTCCCCCTCCTACCCCACTCTCCTGTCCTCTCCACACATGTACTTTCCAGAAGGCAAGTGACAGTACAGCTCTAGAAATGTATAATGGAGCCAGTATTCAGCAATGTGAAAAGAGGGCCACAAAATAATTTTCAGCTGGTTTCAGTACTGGGTCTCTTTGCTGTCCTTCCTTTCTTAGTGGCTGATGGCTCCCAGTGTTTTGCATAAATGCACCATTTCAATACTTGTGCCAGCCGTCAGTACTTACTGCCTGGAAGTGTAATGTGTTATCATAGAATTGTCAAGGTTGGAAAAGACCTTCTGAGATGATCAAGTCCAACTGTCAACCCAGCACCACCACCATATTCACCATTAAACTGTGTCATCCTGTGACACATCCACACGTTTCTTGAACACTTTCAGGGACGGTGAGTCCACCAATTCCCTGGGCAGTGTGTTACAGTGCTTTACAGCCCTTTACACGAACGAAAATTATCCTAAGATCTAATCTAAACCTCCCCTGGTGAAACTTGAGTCCGTTTTCTCTTGTCCTGTCACTGGTTACCCGGGAGAAGAGGCTGACCCCCACCTCACTATAACCTCCTTTCAGGGTGTTGTAGAGAGTGGTAAGGTCTCCCACTCAGCCTCCTTTATTCTTGCTATTCAAAGTTAAATATATTTGTGCTTTACAGCTAAGGATCCAATTCTATGATCTTCCTTAAATCCATTGTTTAAATGTATTATACTTAGAGACTATGATTGTCATTCTCTGAATTGCTACTTGGGCATCCTTAGGAGTGCACAGAGGGGCTATGCAAACAAGATACATGTAGCTTAGAAAGCGTAAAGCAATTATTTACTGGCTAGCATGCACCAAAGAGTTAGCCTGAGCTGTGAGGGACGGCACTGGTTTGGTATCTCTGCTTGCCATCCCCTTAGAGCACATGAAGAGGCTTTCTTGGCTACGGAAGAGTAAGGCAGGAGGGGATGGATTGTTCTTTTCTTCTCCCTGGAACATTGCCTGGATGTTACTGAACTGCCATTTTCTACCAACTTGCTGTTTGTTCTGTTGTTTTATTTTTCCTGTAAGGATATTTTAATTTTTTTATGTGTTAAAATTTTCTGGTTTGAATTGAGCCAGCTGTGATCCTCATCTCATGAGTTTGCTTCTGTTTGTAACTTTTCCTTTTGTGCCGTATGTGGTTGTGCTGTACAGACTTTCTCACAGCGCTTTTTCAGGGCATAGTGGTCTCCTTAGAAATCTGCCAAGGGTACAAAGCTGTTTTGTTTCAGAGCTGAGCTGAGTTTCCACCTTGAATCCTTGGTTACCAGGCAGCTGAAGTCCATTCAAAAAAATACAGGACTTGATGCAATTTCATGTCCCACTTTATTACAGCCTTAAATTGAGCAAACAAAACCCACAGAGGCTGCCCTGTAAAATAATGATGTAAATGACATAATCCAGCACTTCTGTAATCAGAGTTCACATCTATCCACTGCCATAGCAATGGAGGGCTGTGCTGAGAGATATTGATTACACACATTAATCTTTGAAAGACTAGAAGTCTGGTAAGTATTTTCAGTTATTAAACAATAAAAAATAATGCACCAAAACTCTCTAAGCCTGTGTCTAGGTGGCATAAACTCCTGTTGTGTATGTTTTAGTGTGTATGCTCCCTGTAGGAGAGTCTTTAAAGTAATCCTTGTTTGCTTGTGGTAAAGACACAGCTAAACTTTTCCATTATTTTAGCCTAGTTAATTTTGTTAGAATGGTTAATAATTTTCTTTCTGTACCAGCTGTTTAAGAGGTCCATTGATTCAGCTTATCAGGGTTTGCAGTCTATGTGTTATTCATTCAGCAAGCTGACAGGAAACATCCCTAGCTGTGAGTGTTCACTTTAAACACTCAGCAGCCAGATGGAGGAGCAAAAGGCAATATAAAGCCCTGCAGGCAATCAGATTCCGATGCTATGTTTGGGAGTTTTCATACAGTTCGGATAAACAAGCTGTGGTGGACCTTGCTGGAGCAGTGAAGGAAATAACTACGTGAAGGTATCAGCTGTGACTCTGCCTGTGATTGCTGCCCCTATGGTAAAATTGGCAGATGGGCCTGGAGAAGCAGTTGGCTTCCAAAGTCACAGACCAGTGTCTTACTGCTCATTTGTTACTTGTTCAAGAGTAGCCATAGTGTGACTTAGTTAGGCACAGACGCCCTTCTCTTGCTCCTGATAGGAGGGTGATAGTCTTCAGGACAGAGGTAGGCTGGAGAGCTGGTAACTGCTCTGAAGCTGTGCTGAAATGTTCATCTCGTCTACTACAGTTATTAGCAGCTTTGGCAGGCTGTGATTCTTGCATCAGCAGTTTGCCACAAAGGAATCCTTCATTATAAGATAAAGGGTAGGAAGGCTGTATTTCTTCATTTTGGACTTACTTCAAACTGTAATCAGTAGTCTCAAATTTTGCTGAAACATCTGGAAATTCACTTAACCTTTTTCTTAAAAATTCAAGGTGTGCTTACATGTAAACTGGCCTGTCTCTTCCAATTACTTTAGTCCTGTTTGTGTGATTAAGTCTTTCTTGTGGTACTGGACCTAGTATACAGCTACCTGGTGCAGTAGGTTAGAGAGATAGGATCATGCACACTGAAACATGAATTCTGACTTAATTTTTTTGTTTAAAGAATATTTATCACTTTCTAACTTCATAGGTTCTTCCATGGCTTTGCTCTGCTGTGTTTTTTTAGAAATCTGTCTGCAGTGAAATACCTAGATAAAATTGTTACATCCCATGTGACTATTTTTAAATTTGTTCATATTTTATAGGCCTTAAAAGATCATGGACAGGATTATCTTGTTGGCAACAAATTAAGCTGGGCAGATGTCCATCTGCTGGAAGCCATTTTAATGGCAGAAGAATGTAAGCCTGATGTACTGTCTGCATTCCCTCTGCTACAGGTTAGTAATCATCTGGTCTCAGTATGGAAAGTAACAAACAAATTTCACTGACTGTTGTTAAAAGTTAATTGATGTTTACATCTTTTGAGCCATTGTACTGACACTTCTCTGGTCTGTTTGACTACAAAAACCTGCACTCAGTGCACTGCCTTGCCCCAGACCTGCTGGGAACTCACCTTTCTCCTGCTCTTTTTCCACCTGTTCTCAGTTGGCAGGAATTCACTCACTAGTGCTACCAATTTGGTCCTTTAACTGCTGCTTCCATGTCTTCAAACACAACAACAAGCATCAGGAAGGGAAGTTTGTGGCCTGGTGTGTCTGCAGTTCCTGTCCTTTTTTTTTTGCCAGCAAAATTAAATATTTAAGAGATCATATACAAAGAGCAGTTAAGTTTTGTATGTCTTGACTTCTGTAGTGCTTTGCACTGAGGTATTCCTGTCTTTGCCTCTTTTTTTTTTCTCAAATATATCTACAGGATTTGGATACAGGATTTGGTTTTTTGTTTTTTCTTTTTTTCTCCCACTTCTTACTAGATGAATCTTAACTTTTTAGTATTAATTTCTCCCATTCCCATCTGGGAAACTAAGGTAAACTTTATTGCACCAGCATTACACATCAGAAAAAGCTACTACCTTTCTCTGTTTAATAAGTATGTCTGACAAGTAAAAATCCAAGTCACCTGATCTTTAAGCTATAAAGGATGGAATTATAATTTCCTTACTCTCACTGGCTTTACTGTTGCTTCTTACAGGCTTTTAAAGGAAGAATCAGCAACATTCCAACAATCAAAAAATTCTTGCAGCCTGGCAGCCAGAGGAAGCCACCAACAGATGAGAAGTTTGTTGCTGTTGTGAGGAAAATATTCAATATCTAATCTGATGAAGATAACCCAACTGTAGTATGTTACCAGAGCTTGCCTTGTAAGTGTAAATTGCATAGATGTGCTGTGTAACTTGCATCCTATGGCCAGTGTTGAAACAATACACTGTGAATATGCTTTTAAATTAGAGTAAAAGGCTAATTTGGACCTGTTGAGTCCAGAAAGCAGTATTTCATGAAGCAGTTATATGAAATAAAATATGCTGACACTTTGTGTGTGTTTGATTACAGTGCATGCCTGGTAGGGTAAAATGTTTCAACTGTAGCTTCCAGAGTACCGTAGAAAGCCACATGATCCCCAACCCCCCCTTTCATAAACTGCAGGAGAGAGGAGCTACACTGTGAAAATTGGGAAGTCGTTTAAATTCAGGCCTAGAATCTTTTGAGTTGGTTCTCTAGGTGGTGTCCTAGAAAGTTCACTGTCCCTCCCTGCTGTATTTCACTGCTGTCTCTGTACTTTCAGAGCTGCAATTTAAAAATGAAGTTAATAAAACCTTTACAAATAAAATCAAAACTCACGATCCTTTTAAGTTTAGGGGCAGAAAGAAGAAACTTTTCTAATCCCCACATAAATCTCTTAGGAGCAATTTTTTTCACTGAAAGATCAAAGTCCTTTTGTTTAATTGGCCTGATGTGGTTTTTATCCACTGAAAGCACCTATGCCCTTGCTCTTCTTTTTGCTGCTTGGCTGGCTGGTCAGTGAGGGAAATGTCCCTTGAGTGGTTTTTTTGTAAGGTTTTACCTTCTGCAGTCACTTCCCACAGTTACAAAGCAAAGTGCACTGGCTGCTTACCTTTTCAGTAAGAGTGAGTTTTACCTCAACAGTGCTTAAAGGATGCACTACTGTGTCAGATTCTTTACCCTATTTTCATGGCAACCATCACTATTCCCTTTATGAACATTGCCATAAACCATCCTTCTTTGCACTTAGTTGTTTCTCCTCAGTAGGACTCCAACTGATTAGGCAAACAGTCAACGAGTGAACATAAAAAAGCTGCTGCCCAGCAAAGTTAACTCCTTTCCTGACTTGTACCTAAGAAGAGCCACGTGCATCTCAGAGGTACAAACCACAGGCGCCCCAGTCACCTGGGCACTGCTGAGTTCCAAACAGGTTTACATTAAAACTACCTCAGTAGCTGGAAGCAGTGCTTTGCCATGCCCACCATGGTACTCGTTTCACTGGGCTATTCCTCTTTTCCAAACAAGTGCAATGATTTAGGAACCATCACGACGACTGGCACAGGACATTGCTGTTGGGTTTTGTGAGTGCAGCTGCCATTCCAGTCTGAAATCCGTAACATACCAGCCTAGTCACCTGTGAGCCTGGCACTATCTGGAGGTGACTGATACCACCATTCATTAGCAAAAGATTCCAGAGCTGCAGGCTGTGGTTTGGGGTTGGTAAGAATTTTTTTATGTCATGTTGTCCTGCCCCCCTGCCCCTTTATTTTTTATTGTCAGTTGCACCTTAGACATGTGAGCTGCTCACAAGGCCTTGTCACCACCTAAGCCCCTGACAAGAATAATAAGCTTGGTATTTTCCTCATGGATTTGTGCAGCACCGAGATCCGATACATGATAACCTTCATTAGCAACCTTTGTATGAAAATGAAAAGCAGCAAAATTTCTCTTTGTCTTCAAGAGTGCACCCACCCATACTGTCTCCCAGTGATTTTGCTGACATTCCCTGTACACCAGAAGACAGTCTTAGCCAAGCTTTGAGACCCAGGGAATATTTGTTTTGTACACAAATCAAAGCAACTTCAATTCCTGAATAGTTTATGACTGAACAGTCTCTTCTGCTTATGGGGGGGCCTTCAGCAAGATAATCTGTGTAAGAGGGGAATGGCAAACCTGTTCCAGAGTGCTGACAGTTTGGAACCTCTCTGTGCAGTGATGAACTTCAGCCGTGGTTCATGTCAGTGGCAATTTACAGCATGCTACGTTTTAAACCACTACTGAGTACAAAGCAGAGCACCAGACTCTTCCATTGACAAAATGGCTCACTTGTCTGCTTAAAAAATTGATAAGCTTCGAACATTTTACATTTTATTTGAACACTGATAATAGTTTTTACATTTAGAACCAGTGGAATAAGAACGTGTGTTGGAAAGGAAGTTGGTTTTCTAGTGCAACACAGTACAGGCCCAAGACTTTTTTGATTTAAAACTGATTATTTAATCTCAGAAGCTACAAAATTATACTTCAGTACAAGACACGTTTTTAGCATAAACATGTATTTATATATATTCTTCTCTCAGAGATACAGTGCAAGAGTAATTCAATTTCCTGAGGCGCTCTGCACCCCTAAAAGAGATCAAACTTAAAAAGAAAGGTCCCTTGAGTTACGACTGCTTAAATGAAAGTAGATCAAAATGTACCAACAAAATACTTGCTTTAGTTGTTAAAAAACGCTTTTAAAATATCGGCACATGTCAATAATCAAATAACAGGTACAGATCTTTTACAGAAAATATAAATGCAGTATAAGACTTGTGTTCAAACTTGTCTTTCAAGTATGGAGAGCATGTCTGTTTGGTGGGCATGGCAGTCATATTCGGTTTGAAATTCTACAGCAGCAGCATAAAAACAAGCCTCAAAATCATCAAAAGGCTGAAAAAAACAAGGAAACATAAATATGGCTGTCATTAATAAAACCAATGAAAGTCATCATTAAATACCAGTGCATTCATAAATAACTGACACTAGAGTCTCTATTAAGCCGTCTTTTCAAGTGTCTAAATCTACAGTCTCAGTGTCTGTTGAAAAACAAAGCCCACCTAGGCTGGAAAAGCAATCTACAATGGACAATAACATTTTCCAGTGTAAGTCCTGATTCTTCAATTTTGCATCTTGACAATTTGCTTCTGGTTTTTTCCTCCCTGTACGTAACTGAAGTAAAACAGATTGGTGTTACATTAAATCTGGTAACAATGAAGCAGGAGTTACTATTCCTTCAGAAGATGGGGATTCTGATTTACATTTGAAAAATGTTTTGACTTACAGACTCATTGGAAAAAAGTTTTGAACTTACTCCATAATTTAATTCCAAAATAATAAGTTCAGAAAATTGTATTTTCCAGAATGCCAAACAGCAGCAATAAAGCAGTTGGAACAGTTAGAAACATCATAATTTACATTAATACTTACCAGAGTTCTTAGGTCAGGTCAAAAATGTCCTGGTTTTCAACAGTACTGTGCTTCCACTAGTTTTGAATGCAGCAATTCTAAACCAAAGTGTTGGCTTTTTTTTACATATGACGGTGTTGTATGAAATTAGACTAGTTTTATTTGTATGTGTTGGAAAACATTAAGGCTTATCCAGGTTCTTCCAAAAGCCTTATCAATATGCATTAATATTTAATCGCTGACCTCTCCTTTCTGTGCTGAGAAAGTCACTTCTTATCAGCTGTATCTGCCTAGTGAGATGAAAAATCCGTTCACTGGGAACAGGACTGTGACCTCTGAACTAATTTCACTTAAGCTGTATAGTTACTGAATGACAGTGACTTCCACCAGTACTGCCTTGAATCAGGTGTGAAATGGCAACTATTTGAAAACCAGTGAAATCTTTGTGAAATCTTCACATTAAGATCCTCAATATATATTTACCTCAGGCATGCTACTAGTCCGGCTGGCATTAATTTCTTGGACCTCTTGAACCTCATTCCCATTATAATGGTCAAAAGAAAAGATGAAACTGTAAAAGACAATCCAATATATTTATGTTCTCATTTTTTTCAGTGGACCACCCAGGAACACGCGGAATTATCAAAGGTCATTGCTGTTTTCCTATGAACTGCAATTTAGTAAAACGTTAGATCTGAGAGTCTATGAAAACATTCTTGCTTTTCCAAAATACACCATTATAATTTCTTTTAGCTACAAATAAGTCATGTGCAGCAGAATGCTAAATCCTATTCCATGGAGACTAAGTAAGTCTGTCAGTCAGTCAATTCCACTCATCCATACTTACATTCACGGGGATACAAATAAAGTAGAAAGAATCTTGGCCATAGCAGTAACATGTACACTGAATTACAGGAATAGTGTCTCATAAATCACACCACCCTAGATCACTGCAGCTGTTTTCTAACTATTCAAGGAGCTAGAGCATTCACCTTCTTTTCTGTTTTATTTTTAGAATATTAGCTCTTTATTTGCTGAGCTTAAAAACTATATTGCAAAGTTTGCCACTTGTTTTTGCTACAGAATATGGCTATCAACATCTCCTTCTTCATGACCACAAGCTCCTTCGTAGCCTTTTGCTATGAGGGAACCATCCTTGCCTGTGACAAAAGGTGGGCAGCCCAACAGGGCAATAAATGCAGCACAAGCAACAGAGAACATAATGAAAGAAACTGCATCTTCTTCCTGGAGTAGTCTTACCTAAAAATGGAGGCAGCAATGAACTCATCAGGCATGGGGATTTCATCCTGAACTATGGCTGCAGAGTGCTACGTAAATGAGAAGATTGAGGAGAACACATAAAACTGCAAAAATAGCTACGTTCAATAAAGAACTGTCACTTGAAATGCTTCCTAGAAGTGGGCAGAGAGGCAGAACTTGTCATGAGCAGCGGGGCTTTATCACTCTCACAGCCAAAGTGATGGCAGTTACACAGATCTCTTCCCTTTTATGGAGCAGTTAAACCATCTGGCTAATTCTCTTCAAATTGCACTGTCTAGTCCTGGGGCCAGTCCTGTGTTCATAGGTGTCAAAAATTAGTTTTAAACTCACTTCAGCATTATAAAACAAGCCCTGACGGATAAAGTATCTTACAGAACTCTACCAACTATGTGCACTCATTAAAGATACCTTGCAAAAAAAATATTACGCTCCATTATCCATTGCTCTTATTTTCTAGTCACATAGCCCTGATCATCTCAGGAATGTCTCAAGAGTAAACTATTCCACAGCATGTGTCTTGCCAGAGTCCTGAGTATATTTACAGTTAATTACAAGCTACAAAGCATGCTCACTTTGTAATGTTCTTTTTTTTTCATTTGCTAGGATCTGGCTGTTCACAGGTTCCAGTGACTTTTTAAGACATTCAAGTTTTAGACCTGATTTTAGAAAGTGATATACATTCACTGTTTCACCTCAAACCAGGTCAAAGAAATTCAATAAATCAAGACAAATTCAATCCAGGGAATCATATTCAGATCAGAATCAACTTGCACTGTGAATGCTACTAACTCTTGCATACTGAGACTTGAATTTCTACACTTACTTCAACCACATAAAAATGTATTAAAGTATCCAAGGAAGCAGCTAATTTCAGGTGAAGCAGAAAAATGTGTGAAATAATAAATTATACCACAAATTCTAAGTTGAGAAAAAACAATTGTGTACTTGCACAATCTGGATTAAATGTATTTTAAATCCATTTCTGCATGTGAAACCACAGCCTAAACCACCTTTGCTAAAACCGTGAGTGAGACAAGCTCCCAACAGCTCTTATTGCAAATCACTTGTGTGAGGTTAATGTCCTCCCTAGGGATTGTAGTTTTTTGCCTCCATGAGGGTTTCATGGAGAACTACCTACCATGAAAATTACTGCATAGTTTGCATCCTGTCTTTCTTATCAGCAAAGGAAAAACACTAAGTCAAATTATTTGATTCACTGGGAGCTGAGGATACGTTACATTATGCAACACCGGATCCTACACCTACTTTACTGCTCAAATTGCAAAATTCTAATCTGTAGTGCTAATGATTTTAGTGCAGTACTATCTCCTGTTTCTCAGCTGGATTTCACAATCTGTGCAATGTTAGGCAACCATCTCATAAAAGGAGGTGCTGCCAGGTGGTAACACACACCTGCTGGCTTTGTGTGAATGATCTCCCTTACCTTGCAAATGGCTCCTGAATTTTGCAAGCTAAGTTGAAGTGCTGAACTCTATTTAAAACTCAAAATTTAAACCAAAGCAATACTCAAAATTTACTAAAAAGAGAATTCTACATGCAGTTCAGGATGCTGCTTTTTTGTTTGTTTGTTTGTTTACTGTAGTGAAACACTTACACAATGATATCTTCACATTTCTCGGATCACATGTTACGCAGTAAGCTCCATAACCAGCCACAGAGCCAAAGGTGAGTCCAGCAGCTAAAGAGATTGTACTACCTGCAAGAAATCATTCAAGTGTTATTTCTCAATACAAGGTCTTTAAACTCAATCTTTATATGGCAGTTATCTCTCTACACACTGTTTTCCAAATATATTAAAAATAAAACTGATTTTGCCACATTCCAGCTTACCTCACCCAGTGTGAATAGAGAGGTAATACTTCTGTAAGGGGGTCATTCTAATGCGTGGCATTAGGGGCAAAGTCAACTAAGTTAGAGGGAGATGATCAGGATCCAGTAATACTTGCAACCTGGGAAAAATACAACCCTAAATTTGGCTATTTTCTCTATCATACTTAAGAAGGATTTTTGTAATTTCTTGGAACTGTCTTCATTTTAACTATATCTTACAGCACTTGGGAGTCTCCAAGAATGGTAGAAATGTGTCAATATAGAATAAATTGGACAACATGTGTGGTCATAATGTCAGGCCTTTAAGTCTGACATCAGTCCTGGACAAAGAAATGCTATCACCAACATCACAGTTAATAAATAAAGAATGAAAAAACAAATAAATGGCAGTGAGGATGAAAAGAGGGCTTCTAAAAGTAACTTGATATTTTCTTGCAGTGCTATTGCAAAACTGGTTCATAAATCCTGGATAGATCCCCTAATATATTTAGATTTCTGAACAGACATTTGTCGTGGTACCATATGACAAAGGTGTAGAATCTGCACAGCAGACATTATTTGGATTAAGCTGATCCCCTAATGTTTATAAATAAAGAATCCAGACCCCCTGACGTCATTTAGCTTCCAATCCTTTTATTTTGAGTATTTTTAATCAAGACTTTCCAAGAAATGGAAATCATAACCAATAAAAAATAATCTAGATTTGCCACAAGGATTGACCAGCTACTAAAGAGTGAAGAGAATAGTCAGGGAGTGCAGCTGGCTGCAAACACAAAAATACAGCATCTTCAGAAATTCAGATGTGAAACCGTGTCTCCGGGAGCACAGCATGGGCACACTGCGAAGGGAGAGAGTGACCCTAAATCACAAGAATCGTGACGGATAGTGGCCACAGGGAAGGAGAGCGATGCGCTGCTGAGGTTTGTGGAGAGCTGACGGGAACCCGCCTGCAGCTCCCGCCCGTGCTCGGTGCCGCTGCGACCTCTGCCGGGTGCTGAGCTTGGGCACGGCGCTGCCACCCGCGGGACCGCGAAAATCCCTGGAATACCGAAACTGCGCTTCGTGGTACACTGCCACCTAAAACCTCCTTCGTTATCTTACCGTGAAAAGGCACAATTCTAACAGTACGAGAGAATTAACCACCAACTCAGAGCACGTAAGTAAAGGGTTTTTTTTCACCGTGCATCTGGAAATGTCAGAATCAAGCCTGGATGTCTCTGCAGAAAATAAGCTTTAATCAAGGATCTACTGTGCTCAACACAGGAATGATTAAAAGGAGATGAGAAAGCCCAAAATGCACTTAAGGCCAAAGATAACATGATAACCCCCACTCTCTGCCCTGAAAACAAACTCACTTAAGTGCTTAAGCTGGCCCAAGTACATCTTACGAGACTCTGCATTTACAGCAGCACATGATGGATGTAAAATGCAGTTGTGTTAATCACAGCAAAGTTGGCATGTCTCACACTGCCTAGAGGAAATTCAAATGCTTGATTTCCTGCTGTCCCAGTACTTACCTTTACGAGTGTATGCTACAACACCTCCAACCACCAGCAATGAAGCATATGCAAAACCAACCCAGTCAACAGCCATGGTCCCAACTCTGGAAAAAAACCAAAACCCATACTGCAACTGAAGGCAAACAAATTCCTTCCTCGTGGTAAAAAAGAAATCATTACTTAAAGGGTTCTAAATAACACTGAACTCTCCTAAGTCCTGTTTGACTACTGTGTCAAAACATTCAGAAGGTGAAGGTGTGCCTGTTGGCTATTGCACCATCCTTTCACTAACTGCTGCCCTTCCTTACACCCCAGTATCTGGGTATACCGTATTTCCATTAGGGGATTTTTTGGGATGTACGTGGCATGCATTTTTCCCAGTCACAAATACATGTATGCAGGCAAAAAGCTTGACACCATCCAAAGCACGTTTCATTGAGCTTGTGCCATAGGGCTGAGCTGAGTGCACACTATGGATACATACAGGTCTTCTGAGTGCTCAGCTCAGTGCTTTCATCTCCTTTCAACCACACTGCACCTGGTGCATTTCAAGAAGAATCTAACAAACCCTGCACCAGGCAAAAATACGATTTTTCAGAGTCTGTTCAATGTTTCCTGATAGAAACTTAGGCTGTTTTGGGAAGCTATACATACAGCCGCTTGATCCTGTGTCTATGCTCCTTTTGTTTCACCTTTACATTTTGGTGCATTGTGTGAAGTTAGGCTTCTGTCCCTCAGAAAGCATTTAAGGTTCTGTTGTGATGCTGGTCCTTACTTCCCTGGCAGTGCTGTGTAAAGGCATGAATGGCAGTGGTCTGCAGCCACAGAGCCCCTGCAGCACCACGGCTTCCCTCCCATCAGCCGGTGGGACGCACCTTTTCCCTCCTTCTCCCAAATTAAGTGTATACTTAATTAAGCACATCCTTCTTTATGCCTCAGCGTGAGTGTCCTTGACCACAGTGTTAAAGGGCGGTAGCAAAGAGTGCTCACTCACCATTTCATGTCAAGCCTTTAGTATTAAAAGTAAGCAACTCGCAGCGAGCCCACTCCCCCCTTAGGGAGCCATGGTACCCCGGAGAACGAGGTTCGCAGAGGCAGGGGCTAGGGATCCCCAGGCCTTTGATGTGCCCGGCCTTCGCGGCCACCTCCTGCCCGAGCCCGCAGCCCGCGTCTCGCTTCCGAGCGCCGGGCGCAGCCCCCGGGAGAAGACAGGTGCCTGCGGGGGGCGGCCCCGCACCCCGCC
>VZTD01003765.1:3670551-3821289 GCA_013397725.1 Rhagologus leucostigma | reverse complement strand
CGGGCCGCGGGAGACAAGTGGGTGACAATGCCGGCCAGGAGGGCAGTGGTATCCAGGGGCGCACTGGGAAGAGCGTGGCCAACAGGAGGTGATCCTCCCCCTCTACTCGGCCCTAGTGAGGCCACATCTGGAGTGCTGTGTCCAGTCCTGGGCTCCGCAGTAAAAGAGAGACGTGGAGACGGTACAGCGGAGGTCACAAAGATGACTAGGGGTCTGGAGGATCTCTTTCATAAAGAGAGACTGAAGGACTTGGGTCTGTTCTGTCTAGAGAAGAATGAGAGAGGATCTCGTTCATGCATATAAATATCTCAAAGCTGGGTGTCGAGAGGGTGGTGCCAGACGTTTTTGGTGGTATACAGCAACAGGACAGGGAGCAATGGCCATAAACTAAAGCACACGAAGTTTCAGCTCAGTTGGTCCGAGCCTGGTGCTGATAATGGACTAGATGATCTGGAGGGGTCCTTTCCACCCCTAACAGCTCTGTGAGTCTGTGAGTCGTGGCTGTGCTGGTGCAGGGCAGCAGGGCAGCACAGTCTTGTTTGTTGGGGCCCTTCTGTGACAGTGCCTTGCTCCGGGCTGCGCATCTCCTGCTGGAGACTCCTTATCCAGCCCTTCAGGCAGTGGAAAGGTCCGTGGATATTTTACTTTTTTTAGGCCAGCCCCTCTTGCCTTGCTGTGTTTGGGATGGAAGAACTCATGAACGAGGGAGTCACGCCTGCAAATCCACCTGTCCCCAAAGCGCGCCCATCCCACAGAGACTTGGGCAGGGGCAGGGTGAGGGTCTGCTGCCTTCAGCCCCCACAGACGCCCTGTGACCCAGCAATGGGCACTCACTGCTGTGCCAGGCACCCTTCTGTCCCCTCCCTGTCTCCTTAATAAGGTTTCTCTCTCTCCTTCTTTGTGTTTTTTGAAAGTCTGAGGGCTGCTGCATGAAGTCAGGTGAGCAGGCACGTAGACTGAATGCTGGTATGTGTTTGTCAGGGAAAACAGCAGGCACAAGCCCCAAGACTCTGATACTAAACACGTAGCTAATTTATGAAACTGCTTGATGTGGTTATTTTAACACCCTGACTTCTTGTCTGCTAGCCCTGTTTGCTGGACCTATTCCACCACAAGCTATTTTTGTCCGTATTTTGTCCCCCTCCGCAGTGTTTCTTTCGCTTTTCGTCAAGTGAGCAATTCTTGACCAGCACAGGACGTGTCCTTCAGGGGTGATTCAGGGGTGCCTGTGTGCGACTTGCCCCACACTTCCCTTGTTCCCACAAACAGACTGAGCATAAACATGGCCACAACAGGGAGAGACTCACAATGCCATGTGATAGGACTTGGATACCTGCCTTCTTCAGGGGTCATTTAAAAATCTCTGCCAAAATCCTGTGTTTCCTTTAGATTTCTTTGCTTAAAGGTGTGGGAGTTTTCCGCTGCAAAGAGCTGGCTGGAAAGCAAATCAGCATTCTCATTAGGGTTAACGTATCTAATTTCCACTCCTAATGTTCCATTTGTTTTTTTCTGGTCGTGTTTAACTGCTGCAATACAAACCCACTCCATGTGATCTGTCCAAGTCTTCTGTCTGCTCAGTGGAAAACAGAACTGCTCTCCTTATCTCACCACAGTGTCTGTGGGAAGGAAGACTGAAGGTACAGCAACTTTGGAAAACAAACATAGGACACTTGAGGGCAGGATGGCTCCAAAATGCAAACAAAAAGTGGATTCATAAGCTTGGATTTCTTGATGAAGTATTATGAGACTTGGGCTCTTGAAAAGCACAGTAAAATAAACAGGGAATTAAATGGAGCAGAACCATGCAACTCTATTTGAGGAGATTCCAAAGTGGAACTAATACAGTATCTTTTGGCACCTCTAGGATAATGACCAGTTGTGGTTACTGATTCAGTGATACTCATCACTTAAGCAGACTGGGTAACCCTGAAGTCTGGGTAAAATTTGAATTCACATAATTATATGCTGCTTGTTATGTTCCCTTCAATTTTCGATTACAAAAAGTATTTGGTACTGTTTTCCCTAAGGTTTTACTTAACTGTTGTCTGATGCGAAATGGTTGCTGTATTTTACAGCACAGATGGGAGGTTTTGAATAGGAGGAGAATTAATTAAGTTAGTTTGTTGGTAGCACGACAAATCAAACGCCTCAGTCCTTACAGTGAAGTATAACAGAGCCAGCAGCATAGCCAGTGTTACTGTTGCTATGTGCTTTCTAGCATAGTTTTCACTTGCTTGTTACTGCCAATCTGAGCTGAAATTTCCCGCTGGGTGTCCGCTTCCAGCTGTTTTGTTTTAGTTTGTTTTGGTTATTTTGTTTTGTATTATGATTTGTTTGCTTTGGTTTTGGAAAGTTCCATTTACAACAATTGAGCCAACTACAGGGATGAATTTAGGGGAGAATACATGGTTTTGTCCATTATAAACATAACCATTTCACTGAACAGCCCCTAGCATCTCTCTGCTTTGGAAAAACAAGTTTCAAATCTGGCAAGCAAATTGCCTTAGCTTCAGGGATATATTTTTCCATCTTCAGGAAAATGTGACCTGAAGAGAAAAAGAATTTAAAATGTTGAGTGGAGGCTTCTTAAAATTGTACAGCCCCGTCCCCAGAAAGTTTCACCTGTATTGGTCATGTGTGACCTTGTGTTAGCCCCAGCTAAATTCTCACCTGAATGTAGGCATTCTTCCCTGAGAAAGTCTGAGCTTGTGCCTTGCTTTGCTTATGTCCTGTCTAAAACAAGAAGCCTCTAAGGGGCTAGTATAACACAGCCCATCTCCCTCCCCTGGAACATTTTTGCTGGGGCTATCTGTTGTTAGAGAAGATGTTGGCAGCATGAGGCACATAAAAGACTCCTCTCTGCTGTAAGCTGTTTGTGTTGTTTGTTGGTCTTCCTGTATTAACACTAAAGGATGTTCATAGTTTTAAGCACCAAGTAAGATTTAATGCTAATTGCTATCCCAGAACATAATGTGATACCAGAAGGGATCTGTGGAATGGAAAAGTGCCTCTGAAATCCCATAGACAGAAGAAAAGGTCCTGAGATAGGGAAAAAAGAGCAGCTAAGCACCCTGAGACAGGTGTAGTTCTGGAATATTTTTGTGCAAACATTTTTCTCCTCATTGGGTGGGATTAAGGAAAAAGATTGATGTTTTCCAAATCCTGCAGAACTAGAAGTAGGAGCATTCATTGAAACCAGTAGGAGATTGGCTTAGAAAAGATAAAAGGAAATATACTTTTTTTTTATGTAGCAGATCTAGTGAACTTGTGGAATTTACTGCCAGCAGAGGTTTTGGAAGCAAATAGGTCAGCAGACTTGAAAGGAGACTAAACAATTAAATGGACTGCATATTCATAGAGAGATGCAAGAAGAATTTAGTAGGGATATGCTCTGTAGCATCCCTAATACAATGGTTGTGGGTGCTGGAGGAGAGTAAGGGTAATGTATATGCCTGGCTTGCATGTTCTCTTTAAATAGTACCTCTTGTTGTTAAAGAAGGGGTACTGGGGATAGCTGGATATTGGTCTAACCCACCAGGACATCTTTTATGTTCTTTTCAGGGCTCTGATTTTGTGTCTACAGGTGTGCAAGGATAAATGCAATATTGGTAGGAGTTTGTATTTTATTTTTTGAAGATGACTCCTCAGGGTTCTCTTACTTCAGTAAGACCCGAACCATAGGTCACTAACACTGCATTGTACCCTGTTGAGGAAACATACACTTTTAGGACAATCCACATAGTATTAGTGCTTAGATAGGGACTCTTAGACTGGACTCCTGATGCTGCATTTTCCCCAGAGATCCTTCTGCTCTGTCTGCATAGAACTTGATGAATACTCATGTCTCAGGAAAGATTTTGTAAGCTGTGATAGAATTTCCCACAGGATATCAGTGTATTTTGGAAATATTATTTGAGAGTCATCTGCTGGAAAACATCTAGTGCAGCTGAAGGAGAGAGAGTGCCAGATTAGACAGATTAGTAGGCATGAATCCCAGCCCTTATTTGTATGAGTACTCCTTCTGCCTTTAGATAATCACATTAACATCAGGAGTATTGCTTACACAAGTACTACTGAGAAAAAGTGGTGAACAGGCTTGGGCCCTCAAAGCAGTGTTCTTGTTCCAGCACTTTCCTAGTGAGATTCTGACCTTTTCCTCATCAGAGCTCATTAAAGTTGGTATATCCACTAAGGAGGACCACCTACTACTCAGCAACCTCCGGTAATGATTACCAACCCATCTTTTACATCTATCAGAAATAACATTTTTAACAGTTCAGATGTTGTTTCCCTTCCCCTTCCTAAGCTCTTCCCATACTTAGAGATACACAAGTACTGTATTTCATGCTTGGTTGATTATGAAGCCAGATCTTTTGTCTCCTCTGAGGGTTTTTTTTTTGCTGCTCCTCCAGTACAGATGAGCCAGAAACCTTCCACAAACGTGCTAGAGGAGCCCCCAGTGGGTGGTGAGACTGGTATCTCATGGTGGTTGTCATCAGGCAGCGTGGGTTAGGATATGTCTCCTGCCAAGCCTGCCTGGAGAAGCACAGCTCTGTGAGACTTTAGGGATCTTGCCTAATAACAGCAGTAACCTAATTTGAAACAAAGAGAAAAAAGCTGTCTTCATTTTTTTTTGTGGCTGATGATACCCAAAGGAGTACCACAGTGAGTGCAAAGGGAAGATTATAAACATCAAATGATAGAAAGTGTTTACATGTCTATTGTTGGGTGCAATTACTCAAGCTTGGAAAGGATGAAGTAATTTTTATTTGTACATCTAAAAGAAGAAGCCAAGTTAAAGTACTTATATAGATCAGCCTCCAGAAATTAAAGTGTGAGATAAACAATGCCAACTACACTGCAACATAAAATCCAGATTTCAAGCCAAACATCTATGAAGGAAGAAGTATTCCATGGAAAATATCATATTCTTGCAGTCTTTCTGACCACAGAGTTACACTCATTGTGGTAAAACTATAATTGCAGCCTTGTGAATACAGTGCCGCAGACAATGGCCTGTCAGTGTTTTTCCACTATAAACTCTCATGTGAGGTTTGCAATTTTGTGAAATACAATTATCTTTGGCTGGGATATTCAGCTACATTCTCATCCCAGAAATGGGCTGTTTTTTGTGTGTGTTTGTTTCCTTTACCGAGTTGTTCAAAGTTCATTGTTTGGTAAGTATTTCAGCCTTTCTGATTGCTTGGCTTCTTGTATCTTATCCGTACTGTGAGGATGTGTGGAGAGTTTGCTGTCACTGGTAATGCATCAATATTTAGGATTGGCAATATTTAGGGCTGCCAGGCTGTTGCAGAGTCCACACTTTGGACCAAACTGCCTACATTTGTAGCGATGTGGTTTGGGAAAGTCAGGGCAGCAGGATTATAGCAAATTAACACTGACTAGCATACCCAGGCATGCACAGCAAAACGTGCTTTAGGGAATACTAGAGTATATTATTACAGCTATGGAAGGCAGGAGAATTGGCCAGGCCAGTTAAATGGGTAAAACTGTAAAGATTTGTCTGTCTTAAAGAAAAAGGAAGTTCTGAATTGATGTTTCAAAAAAACCTCCCAAAACCTGTAGGATTAGTGAACCCCTGCAACATGCAAAAACCACTTGTACAGTTCTGGTTTTGATTCTTTGTTTGGTGTAGTTAAGAGTCTTCTCTGTGAGACTGTGGTAATAGAGATCCAAATCCAGCCCAGTTTGGTTTCTTCACAGATAACTCAGAGGGAAAATACGGTGCCAACAATGAATACTGATCCTCACATTGAAGTATGTTTAGTTACAAATGCTAACCATGTAACACCTGCGTATGAACTCCTGGGAAATAGGAGATCTGAAATAACCGTATGTGTAATGTCTTACTTAAAAATATTTATTTTGAGACAAATACTACATGCACTTAAGAGATCTCACCTGTAGTTAGTTATGGTTCACTAAACATTAATTTATTCAGTGTCAATCAATGCTCTGGAAGAAAACATGCAATCCTTGTGCTAAAGAGATCTCTGGTTGCTTCTGCAACTTGTTGCATGTTGCGGGGACAAACTGCTGAGTTCACATAGTTTAAAATAAATATGAATCAAAGCAGTTTATTGCTTTATTGGCAGACTGTAATTATCCAGTAATTAGAGAACTATGAAAACGAGATCAGTAATACAAATAGGCAAACCATGCTAAAAATTTGTAAACAGTCTTTTATAACTAATCCCAAAGCCTTCTTAGTGTACACGTATGCACACACAGAAACACTCAGGCACACGTATGCACAGAGTTGTATGCACCCCCTCACTCCTGGGCAATATGGGTTACAAAAACATCCCCCCCCCTTCCCAAAGATTGCAGATTTCCCTCTTTACATGTCTCCTGTGGGAGATCTGGATCCTCTACCTTTTTACAGATCCCTGCTGTTCCCTACAAGTCATGGGCTGAACCACATACCCCTGAGACAGTTGTTTCCCCTCCAAGGTCTGTCCTTTCTATTATGAGTTTTCACACTTCTTTTATATTTCTTTTCAGTCTGGCTCCTGCTTTGTGTCAAGTCTTTTTGTAATTTCCCAGTAACAGTTTAATCTGGCTGATGATCATCTTCTATAACAGGATCAGTGTGGGCAAATGCTGACCAGGCAGTTGGGTGTGTTTCATCCACGGACACACACATACTCACATCACACACATCTTTTTCTTCAGGGGTGACATTACCTATGCAGTTTGTTGAGGGAGTGCTGTGCATCCCTGCCAGGTCCATAGGGAGGGAGAGCCCTCCTTGGGAGGCGTGTGGGCCGTGGGAGCACAGAGAGCAAGGGGCATGGCCGAGCAGCTGCCTGCAGCCATGTGGCTGACACTGTTCAAACCAGAGTGACTTGTGTTCTGGATGCATCCCACGCAGTTGAAGGTAATGATCAGTGGGCAAGCAAACCTATTTCCAAACTCCCTTAATGCTCCAAAATCCAAAAATAAAATTAACAGTTGCATTACTAAATGTCTTTTGAACATCTATAATGATTCTCAATAAAGGCATCATAAATGAGATGGAAACAGCAAATTGGATCATTGGAAAAACTGCAGAGAAACCATCTGGGCCTGGAGCTTTAATGGATGGCGAAGAATTTACATTTCACACTCCTACAGTTTACATTTTCTGAGGTGATAAAGGCATTTGGATCATTTTATTTTTTGGATGTTTTACATAAAATGAAGAGCCATGGTTGAAACTGGAACTGGAGTCAGGAAATGACCAGATTGTGTGCAATATGGTAAAGTGCTAACAAATGCCCGTGTGCTACATGAATTATTTAGTATAAATGCCAGTTGTGGATTTGGTTTGTCAGCAGTTGGCTTGGGTTTTGTGATTACTGGCCCATAATGTAACTGATGATTTGATCTATAACAGAATCCTCAACTTTTGGGAATGAGAGTTGCAGTGATAGTGAAATGCACTAACTATATGCACAGCTGTTAGCTGCTAGAATAGATACTGATACGTTCTGGGGTCTTCATGCAACTGATGAATAGCCTTGTCTCACTACAGTATGATTTATGGTGGTAAATCAGGGCAGGGGATAGAACCAAGTGACTGCTATTGTTTCAATATGTCTTCAGACAGTGTTTTGGAATTGCAGATACAGAGGCAAAGAAAACTCTGGGTCTGACTATAAATACAGCTGCAAAGTATGGCACTGCTCTTGCCTCTGAGTCAATCTCTTATCGCTGTTCTTGGCATATCAGCACTGGGCCATAGGGAAGGGCCATCTGTCAGAGGTAATTGAAAATGGAGGCACTGACCATCTGTAGGTATTTAAAGTCTCCTGACGTTTTTTACGAGCTGAAGGATAATCCAATATTATAATTTATATTGTGTCTACCTATTATCCTGTACGTTTTTCAAGGGAATACATTATTCTTGGTCTGTTGTCTTTCATTTCTGTGGCCTATCTCTTTATATCACAAACTTATTTTTCCCCCCTCTCTGCAGTTCACTCTTGACTGAAGTGACCCCTGTAAATCTTTGTAAGTTTGAGAGTTTTTCAAAAGATGTGCCATGTAAATTACAGGTCACTGTTACTGCTGGACCAAGCAAGAAGCTTCCGTTAAAGCCTTAGGATTTCACTAGGCTAAAATGGAATTCAGATCTGGTTTCTACTTTGCAAAAGTCAATCAGTGCTATATTACATTGCTTTCTCTTCTCCGTATGGTGTAAATGATTTAGCAAATGCAAATAACAGCTCTATTCCAAAGAAAAGATGCATAAATATATAAAGGTGCCTGCAGACTTCCCATATGTGCACAGCTATAGCTGTTAACAGTAAATAATAATGTACACTGCCTGTAGGATCAAACTCTTGATTTCATCGAGAAATTAAGAAATATTTGTAATTCTTATTTTACATGTTGAACAGTTGAATTTTATTTAAACGTTTATTGGGTGTGTCAGTGTGAAGGAAACCAGCTATGTCAGATGCACACACACACACACAGAGTAAGTTTTCTTTCCTCCAGAAAATAGAGGTTGTTGGAATATTTTTGTTAATTAGCCTTCTTATCCAGGCATTCAAATACTGTACATGTGCTGAGCTCACATGAAGAGAAAGGAAAGACACAGAGAATTTTTAATAAAAATGCACTCCCAGCAGGATTTGAAGTACATTACTTTGAAATACAAAGCCAGAACTTTGTTATCAAAGTTAAGCAAATTTTCTGAACATATTCAAGGTGCTGTTATAGTAAGTGAAGGAAGCCTGTGAAGTTGCTTGAAGTTGTTTGAGAATTAAAAATAAAACACATACATTTCAGCAGATGGTTGGCAGAAATCAGAATGGAGCCCATTTTTCTGAGCAGGATCTGCATGCACACAGGCTACAGAGTGGGGAGACTAAAGGCTCATTTTCTGCACAGCCTTGTGCTCTTTCTAGGCAAACACTCCATCAGTGTTAGGCAGTGGGGCCCTGAGTATGGGATGCAATGTGGAGCACAGAGCAGTTGAGCATGAAAGCTATGTATTTGTGTCCCAGGGAGGCCAGGCAGGGAATGTGCAGGGGTATCCCACTCTTTACCCATAGCGTCCTCCTCTCCCATTTGATCTTAATACTGCAGTGCCAGGAGAAGAGTGGAGGAGCTGCAGAGTAGAGAATGTGGAGACTGCCTATGGCATGCTCATCCCTGACACCTTAGAGTAATGGTGATGTTGGCAGTCCTGGGCCCCACAGCGTGCTGGGGCTGCAGTGCTCTGCACACCTGCATGAAGCAGCGTGATTTGGACCAGGAGAGCTGTGACCATCTGCCTGTTCATTTTCAGAGCTGGAAGCTGGCAGCTGGTTGTAGAGCTGGGACGAAGGTCACTTTGTCACCTCCGTGTTCTTGCCACCTCCAGAGCCTGCCTCTAAAGGCCTGAAATGAGTTGCCAAAAAATACCTCTGAAAGACTGACTCTTTCTTAGGGTGGAAGTGTTCTTCTCCACCGCCAGAGAATATAGACCAACTGGCTTTGCTTTCCAGCAGGAAAAAAAATCTATTTGGATCTTTTTGGTATTCTTCTTCCCTCAGAAGCCTTTTGAGGTGGAAATGACTGTGTGAATCCTGTGTTAGAATAATTAGTCTGGCACAAACTAGCTATCAAATTCATCACTGGAGTGAGTATCTGAGCTATTCTTGGGTACCATATTGCCTCACAGAAGCTACCACTGTGTGTTGCATTCCTGCTGCTGTTTACTCTCTCCAAGGAAAGGAAGGAATTTGCACTTTTTTAGGGTTGGTTTGGAGGCTCTATAGAGGAAGGAGGTAAAATTGGTTCACAGCCTTCAACCACAGACTCTACAAAATGCTTGTACTTGCAGCATGGACATAGTGCTCCTGGTCAGATTCACACTTCTAATACTACAGTGAAGGAATGTACTTCTGCTGCTTCTAATGCTCTAATCTCTAAGTCACCATCATCTTCTGGGACTAGAAGTGTCTAACCTCAGCCCAGTCTGTTAAAACCTCTGGTGATCTGAATTCCTTTTTTATGCCTTTGCATAGAGCAACATCTTAGCTGCATTTGATGACAGTGGTTTTGAAAAATAAGGAAGCAAATTCTCACTCTTGTTTATGATTTTAGCCTCTTTTTGAGAAAAGGTTCAGTGCACCCACATTTAAATGTAACTTAGGGCTCTTCCTTCCTATTTTTGAAATGTACTGTGCATGTATGTTATGGAAGACGGATGTTACTAGCACAAAACAGTGTGCTTGTTATCTATTATACCATGATATATTTACTGAGAAAATTTTAATAAATAAACCACAGGCTTGAACCTCTGAACCCTTCTAAACCAGCTGATTCCCATGCGGACTTCAGGAGTTTTTATGGATGGATATTGTGTTCTCATGAGAATTTTACTGGAGCTCATGGACTCGAAACTGACTAGCAAGAGAATTTATGAGGTTACATGGGAACGATCACATCTTTCATTCCAACACCCTATGAGTTTATAAAATGAACCCTTCCTTAAACTGTGTTATAAAATAGAAGAGTGTTAATGCAACTTTAATAAAATATCTAATGTTATCAATGATTTCTCATCAGTCAGAACAGCTGGTTAATTTTACCAACTTTTCTGTTTTCAGTTATCCTAGATGAGAGAGTTGGGTAAAGAGTTTTTGCTAAAAATTAAGAAAAAAAGCAAATAAGGGGGGAAGGTCATAAGTTACTAAAGGCATCAAAGAACCCTTGTCAAGATGGATGATAGAAGGGGTGAATAGTGTCCACTGTGCCTTTGCTTAGCCTCTATTCTGTTTACTCTCTTGAATACTCTTCTAAAGTTCCTCTTGTGATTTTGTTTAAATTTAGAAGTTCAACCATGTTGAAGTTCTGTAGCTGCTCATTACCCCACTTGAAATTTAACTTAAAATGTTATTTTGCATCATATAATTGAGCTGGAAAGTTGCCTAAGCCAGGAATTGAGGTCTGTGGTAGTGAACTACAGAGGAAGTGGTCTAAGCAAGACTCCGTTCTGGGGATATTCCAATATTTTATTGCATTGTGTGTACTAATGAGTAGAGAAAAGGACTGAGAGCCAGGAAGGGCAGAGTTTTAACCAAATGACTCATGATATGGCCTTCAGCAAAATACGTGACCTTGTAATTCAGTCATCTTAGCTGTAACAGCGGGTAAAAATAGGGACTCAGTGTAGTGTTCAGGCAGAGATACAGATGTGCCTGTTTCAGCTGCATTCAGAGTCTGCAGTTTTTTCTTCTGTGGAATAGACATGATGGGAAGACAGAAGATCTCCTTTCAGCTGCTCCAGAGAAGCTCAAATCATATTTGACATATCTTTTTCTTTGAACAAGAGCTTTTAAAACTGTGAGATGGAAGTCAGTCCTTTGCTCAGTCTGGTTCACCTGCGAATGATCAAATTTGCTGGTCACGGTGGTGATCAGGTGCCAAGGAGACCAGGCACAAGGAGGATGAAGATGCACGTTTTGAATGGTTGGTTCCAATCAGGTACATTCCTGGTGCAGTTTGCCCAACCAGACAGAGCTAGGAGGCTGTCTGGACTGCACAGTTTGGGACAGTGACACCCAAAGGTTGTTCTTTAATTGGTACATGAAGTGTATCAGATTTCCAAGTGGCACTGGAAATGCCAGCTTGGCCATCATCCCAACAAACTGTGGTTGTTTAAGATGTCACAGGCCTTGTTTTAAATCAAGGGTAGATCTCTGGTACTTGGCTAGCACTGCTCTAGTTAAGAGCAGCCTGTTTCTTCTGCTGCTTCCTTCAGCTCCGTGTGTGTTAGTCCTTATGGCTGTCTCGGATCATGGCTCCACCTGGGAAGTTTCAGGCTCTCAGCAGTGTGAAAGCATTCACCTGTCCCCAAGATCCTTTCAGATAGAAGGTGCATACAGAAATATCAAGGAAAGCTAGCTATTGTATGTCTAAATATTTCAGGCCCTAAAAAAGGAGAAGGACTGGCTCACTCTGCCAGGTTTGGAACCATCCGTTTTTTTGCAGTGTCACATTACACATTGCATTCTCACTGTCCTTCAGAAATGTGAAGAAGAAAACCAGGAGAGATTTTACTGCTTACCTGATCTGCTTTCCTACTTTAAAGACCTGTTCTGATGGCAAAACACAAGGAGTTGAAGTATCTTTGGTTCTTAGTCTACAGACTTAGCAGAGCTGCATTTTCATGACGATTGTTCATGCATAGGGAAAACATAAATACATCCTACATCTCTAATCTTTGCTATCTCAGGACAGGAAGGAATGGGCAAGGTAGCTACTGTACTGCCTTTTGTAAATCAGTTGATCTGTGTATTTTCAGATGTTTATGCAGAACAGGTTGACTAAGCCTCTTGTGCTTCAGAGAAAAAGTATGCCTGAGCTAACATTTTACTGATCCTGTGAAGATTAAAATAGGAGGAAACTGCATACAAACAGGACTACAAATCATTGAAGTTATTTAATAAGAGAAAGGCACTAGGTTGGCTCAAAACCAGTCTGGAAAGGCTCTTTGTTGAAGTTATCAAGGTGACCACATCTGGCCTAATTTTTTTATATCTTATGTACTTTTATGAATTTGTCTTCTCTTTGACATTTCACATTCACTAGATTTCTTGGTTTTCTGGTTTGGTTCATGTGAGCACAGCAGTCTGGAGTTGGATCATTATTCCTCGAGTTCTGTGGCAGCTAAGAAGCAAATGCAGAAACACTGTTTTATTCTTTAATAAGATCTTTAAATTTTTCTTGTGTTTATCAGCCCACAGCATAAGATGAACCAACAAAGAGGCTCGTTTTGTATCTCTCAACGACTATCAGGTTCTCATGGAACTACATTGCAAGTAATGCAACTGTTAGGAATGGGGCAAAACCCAGTTTTGATATTTGCTGCCTCTGGCAAATAAAAAATTGTTCCCCTCATAACAGGTAGTCATATTGCTGGTTATCTGTATCCTTTCCCTGCCAGCCACTGCCCTAGTAGAGGGGGTGGCTACTGAGCCTGTATCTCTACTAGAACTGCCCTACTTTGCTCTCTGAACAATTACTTCAGGCTCTAGCAAACGTGTAGTTGCACAAACAGCTGGCCTGTGCAATGTGCTGGCTGACACCGGCATGATTTTACTGCCTTGTTCAGGTCAGCATCCTGCCCTGCTGCCTGTTTGCCAGCTCTGGCTCTGCCAGCTCCTTACGCTTCTTCAACAAGTGCTGCAAAACACAAAGCTTACTAGTGGTTTAGAGTTATTTTTAAGTGTAGGAAAACAAATTTGATTGCTGTGACCTGGCGAGGAATTACGGTTGCAACTTGTGCTTCCAAGTAGGCTTCACTGTTTTAGATATTTTCTAGTAAGAAATTGCTTGACTTTATACTATCTGTCAGTGATGAATCTCTGGCCTAATCTAGGATTGTGGTGCCCTATTCATCCACCCTGTTTGTCTACCAGCAAGAAAAGCACTGGCTGTTCCCTACCCATCCACAAAGAAGAAAAATACCAAGGGCCTTTTCATTAGCAGAGTTCAGGCTGAGAGAAGGGATGATCTGAGCAGCATTTCAATCTGGAAAACTTCAAATCAAAAAAAAAAAGAGGAATGTCTAAAAGAATGTTTTCTAATTATGTTTTTTTCAGTTGGAGTTAGGATTAAAAGAATGGGAGAAGTAACCTCCTTTTCTTGAGATATTGATGTTGGGGAATAACACAGAAATGTTTTGGAAATACTACACAGCCGTTTTCCTTCACAGCCAAAGAAAGAAAACCGAAGGGAACTGTTGCCTTCCTAATTGTGGAAAAGTGCAGGAGTGCAACTCAAACATGCTTTTCCCATCTTCATTTAAATTGTGTATTATAGTTTAAACTTATTTCCATAGTGTGGAAAACAGTGGATAAATTTGAACTCTAGGTCATGAAAGAAGTACACATGGATATTTGCAGAAAATGTCTTCATTGGGTGCTGCTTCAGAGTATCATTTCCATTTTAAAATTCCACATCCTTAGGACAATTACACGGAAGAAAGTTAATTTCATCAAATATAATTAAAGTGTATAAAATGTTCTTTAGAAATGTTTAAAAATATAGTCTGAAAAAATCTCTTTCTAATGGCACTGTCATTTTATTCATCTGTCTTTCCAGGCATGTTTTTGTTGGCATTTTCCTCTATGTTTGGCCTCATTTTTAATGAACTTTCAACTGCTTAATAGTGATTATCTGAGACACAAGAGTCAAAAGTAGTTAAAGTTCCTCAGACCTAAGAAGAACAGACAGAAATACTGCTCAGCATTTTATACAGTAAGCTGTGGAACAATGAGCTATAATTATCTCCTGTTAAAACAGCAAAATAAGAAATATGCCAGTTTAGATTTGAAGTTGGCAGCAGTTCAGAAGGCTGAGACAATGAGAAATTGTGGAAATTCACTGCCTTATTTTTCCCTTCATGCCTCTTCTATGTCAGTTTTTGAGGTTGTGTGTGGATACTTAGAACTTAGTTGCTCTAGAAGCTCTGTACTCCATCCCCTCATTGTTAACAGTGGTAGCCTGAAGCCAGTAAGGCTCAAAAAGATGTCAGTTGTCATTTTTTTAGACACCAGGCAAAACACCATTCAGCCTAACATAGTAGTTACATACAGTTCAAATAGATGGGAGAAACAAGGAAGCCATAGCATCTTCATTTTACAGATAGGGAATTAAAATTAAAATATGACAAGTGTATGGCTCATCTTACTGACCTGAGCTGCATGCAAATTAAATGTTTAATACTGAACTAGCTGCTTGGGCTCCTTCCCTGGTGGAGACAGCCCTCAGTGATTTATCCCATCTCTCTTAAAAATCTATGTTAGAATGGATAGAATGGGTGATCCTGTTGTAAGGCTCTTGCTCTATCTCTCCACTGACTATAAGGGAAGCCAAAAGTGAAAGGTTTTGTCCCCAGTCCTCCCACTGCAACTGGAGGAATTTCAGTAGAGGCTGCCAAGATGGTCAGGGCTGGAGGACGTGTCCTGTGGGGAGAGACTGAGGGAGCTGGGCTGGTTCAGTCTACAGAAGAGGCCGCTCCCGTGGAGCCTCCCGTGCCTCCCCAGTGCCCAGCAGGGAGGGTGTCTATGAGATGGAGCCAGGCTCTTCACACTAATGCATGGTGTGCAGGATGAAGGACAATGTCTCAAGTCGAAATGAGAGACGTTCATACTCAGTATGAGGAGAAATCATTCCCCCACAGGAACAGCCCAGCTGTGGAACAGATAGGCCAGAGAGGCTGTGCATTCTCCATCCTTGGAGACTTTCAAGCAACTGGTGTGACCCCATAGCTGGCCCTGCTTTGAGAGCAGGGTTAGGCTAGAGACCTCCTGGGGTCCCTTCTAACCTGAGCAAGCCTGTGACTCTGGGATGACCGTGTACTCTGACTTTCAAGTTATGACAGATGTTATGAGGAGGTGAGAACAAAACTGAACACCATTACATCACACCCCTAATCTATATTGTTCCTGGATTACTGAATGCTCTGCTTAGTTCTACTCACCAAACTAGAGAATAGATATAGGAGAACCAGGAAAGATACAGAAAGAGACTGAGGAAAGACTGAATAGGCTAAAAGACCAAATCGACAACTTGGAGAGAGATGCTGGGTCTGGATGCACTACAGACCTAGGAAGTGATGATTATTGAAGGGATGCTAAAAAGGGAATGATTAATCACTGTTTCTTGGAATACAAGAAGTAGAGCATTCAGCAGAGTGATCAGGCAGCAAGTTTAAAAACAAACAAGATTTTTTCATTAATATATAACAATATTATGAAAGATTTTGAGGAGGCCAAAAGTACAAGTAGATTCAAGAAGTGGTTAGATGAGTTAATGGAGTATCCATTGGTACACAGGGATTTGGATGAAACTGTCACCTCAGGAAATTCCTAAGTGGCCATTTGCTGGAGGCCAAGAGAACCTCTCTAGAGGCCAGGAGAAAGTTCAGCCTGTGCATGGCCTTAGTTGCGCCCCTTCTGCAGCTGTTCACCATAGAGAAGTCCTTGGCTGGATTGACACTGGCCAGTCTGACAGCTCTCATTGCTACCTCACCAGCAGTGACCATAAGCTGCTCCTGCTCCCTGATGAGGGTGGATGAAATGGGCAAGTAGAGGGAAAGGCACCACAAGTTCCGAAGGAAAAGAAAGCAATGTGAGAGCAAGGCTAGGATTTAGGAGATCCCTACCAGTCATGTTATTGAGCTGGGGCCGCTGGATAGCTCCAGACTATCGAATACCTTTTTTCATTTTGTGCCACATGATCCCCATCTATACAATTTGTCCTTTTGAGCCTTCTGTGGGGGTTGTTAGCATTAAAACATTAGTAAATATGAAACACAGGAGGTGCCATCGGAATACAAGGAAACACTTTTTTTCTGTGAAGGTGACTAAGCACTGGCACAGATTGCCCAGATAGGCTGGGGCATAGTCCTTGTCCTTGGAGATATTCAAAAGCCAGCTGGACGTGCTCCTGGGCAGCCAGTTCTAGGTCACCCTGCTTGAGCAAGCAGGTTGAGCCATACCATCTCCAGAGGTCCCTTTGAACCTCAAAAACTCTGTGATTCTGTGATATAGCAATATTAGTAAATATAAAAGATCATTAAAATTTTAAGACTATTCATGTTAAACTACTGAACCTGCCAGGAAGTTTTGATGCATTTATCTGGGTGGATAGCCTTAGCTGAGTTCACAAACACAGCCGTAACCAGACAACATGGATTTTACCCCAAGGAGAAAACAGAAGTGAACTCCTAAGTTTACACCTCTCCCTGACTGCTGCTCTGTGCTTAGGCAGAGCAGGTCTGCACTGCAAACACCTCAACGAGCCATTGCCATGGTACTCAAGCCATCAGTGCAGTGTTGCTAATTTGTCTTTCTTTTTACACGAGCTTTGCAACCTCCGTACATGGACCTATCACACCTGGTTGCATCTAAACCCCAGGTTTACACGGATACCTCTTTATTACCCTGCAATTCATACAGCAGATTTCCCCAGGTGTGCATACAGCATGCCCTTGCTGCTGCCCAGGGTGGGCATTCTGCAGTGAGTCTGCTTTGCAATTGAAAGAGTATAAGACAATGCTGGCTTATCCAAAATAACTAGATAGGAAGACAAACAATACTATTTATTGCTGCTCATTAACAGAATGAGCCCCGAAACACTGCAGTTTTCCACTGCCCATTGTGTAAGATTTTCCATTGCCAGTTAACCTTGTAATTTTATTCTTTCCTAAACAGAAAGGGTCAGGGGGACAATTCATTTTTATCTTGGGCTTTACCCCAAAACAGTGTTACCAAATAAAATAAATACCTTGTATACTAAGGCATAGAGATTTGGGTCCAGGCAAAAAGAAGACATAAAAAAGATTTAGATGGGTCTAAATGAAGCTTCAGTTCTGAAAATTACTCTCTTTTTTCGCCCCCAAATTTTGAAGATTCAATGGGATTGTAGCCGTATTAATTTCAAGGCATGACCTATATATAGATATATGTGCCTAGGAACACACATACATATATTTAAAGAGATACTTGTACAGACTTTACAAACTTGAGCAGCATCACATTTGACTCACAGAGTGAGAACAGAAAGTGAAGGGTCCCTTTCCCTTCACCTCCAGTGTGGATTCTCATAGCCCTTCTTTGCATGGAGTGGGCAGCCCGCACCAAACACCAAAGAGAAGTTACCTTGAGAAACTCCTTCTGTATTTGACACAAACACATTAAGGTTAGCTGGAATTTGTGTATCCTATGTGAAATACATCCTTATTTAAAAGTAAAGTTTTGTCCTTCTGCCATTTTCAGTTTTTAAGGTATGAAATATAGCAGGCGTATATGAGATGGCAAGCTGATGACAGTCTAACAAGACAACGTACAGACAGAGAGGGGAGAGGAGATATAAAGATAAAATGCTGAATTTCTGTGTGTTTGACTCCACGCTGAGTTCTAACATTTTGTTTCATGCTTTAATCTTTTCTTGGTATCTCACTTGTTATTGTAACTTTGCCTAATTTTTCTCTCTCTTTTCTTTCTTTATGCTATTTCTTCATATAAATACAAAAAGCACAGCAGTAAGCATTAAAAACAGAGAGATCAGAATGACTTCAGTTGGCTTACAGCAGGGATGAATTTTCTCCCTTGCCATAAGCTGAGCAAAGGAGAGAGAAGATGTGAGGAATGGATTTCTTTAATCAGATGCAGACTTCTCACATTCATGCAGTTTTAAAATCATTGAGGCCACACTGTTTATCTGTCCATTCTTCCTTATTGTCCTTTGCTCTCACAATCAATGCTTTGGTTTTCTTGAGACATACTTTATGTCACATTGAAATGACTGAGAGATGGTTTTCGTGGTGCAATTCATTGACTGAGAAATGGATGTTAGTGGCACAGCTCTCTATGGATTTACATGTTGCCTTGGAAAGCAGACATGAAACTTTACAAAGATGGCACAGTAGCATTACAAACCTAGCTGGCAGCAGTAGTTTCCCAGCTTGAAACCAACAAGAGCAGTGAATGAGGCCCTGAAGTTTAATGAGCCGAGCAGGCAACGGAGAGCGAGTGCCCTTTGTATGCAAGCCAGGAACTGGTTGCCTTGACAGTCAGTGCAAGTCAGATCAAAAGGCTGTTTGAAAACCATGGCTTTTAGACGCAAAAATGGGAAACAACACCTTTCTTTTCTAGCTCTGGAGTTGAGAGATAGAGGAAACAGTAGCTATTGTATAGATAGAGAGTTATTTGAATGCTCCCTGCTACCTCTGTGCACCTGATCAAACAGGCGGCGGTTGAAAGGCTGATGCACCGTCAGGCTTCCTGTGTGATACAAACCTGATAAAAATTGTTGCAGCTGAAACACCTGAAAGCACAAAGCTTAGAAGAAAACAGATCCCAGGAAGGAAAAGTGAGGCAACACAGAAAGAGTCCTAACCCTGGGACCCTGTCATTCTGGCATGCATGGACTTCAGAGGAAGAACAAGGGGAGGTGAGAAAATATCTTTTCTCCAAATATGCCTTGGATGGGCTGCACAAAAACACTAAAGAAGACACACTTCCAACCCCACCTTTTCTTTAATATAATCTTATCCCACTGCACTAGTACATAAACCCCATGTACCCCTCTCTTACTAGCAACCCCCTCTCGGTCCAGGATGATAGTCTCCTACCTGCTACTCTGGAATTCCTGACATACCCCAACCTGCCTCCCTTGCTTCAGCAGCTGGAATTCCGTATCTTATCTCTCTCCACAGTAGCAGAGTAAAGAACAGAGGTCTGTCAGCTGCTGGCCTGCATGGAGGGGCTCAGCAAGCACACCAAAGTGGTACACTAAACCCTAGTACCCCATGAACCAGCCTTGAAGGCTGGACAGGGTCCTGGGAAACCTGCTGTAGGTGACCCTGCTAGGTGATCCTGGACTTGGGCTGGATGATTTTATGAGGTCCCTTCCCACCTCAGCCTTACTGTGATTATGTAAACCCTGAGCTCTGTGGGAGGCAAGAGGAATTATGAAACTTAACTGCCCTGTTGAGAGTCATGGAGGTAGAATTTGCAATGTATCGCCAAGTGCCAAACCTGGTTTTTAACCACTTGAGCACATTTGGTGCCTAAATGAAGCCTCTCTGCAAACCTTGGTCTCTTTTTCTGTTGAGAAAAGGCAGACAGGAGAAAACATTACCTTCCTTGATGCACTCGGCCGAGGACAGCATCCAGTGACCCTGGGCAGCAGGAGCAAGATGCAAGGATCTATGGGCTGCGGCATGAGGAATTATGCAAACTGATGGGAAGATGGGAAATGATGGGGACATGCACAGGGACAGGTGAAAAGCTGGAAGCAAAATTCCAGTTTAGTCAGCACGTACAATCCTGACAGCTTTAAACAACAAAATGTGAGTCAATACTGTATCTCCAGCGCAGCATGGGAGTCAGGCTGCTGTCTGTGTTCATTAGGAAAATTAACTCTTAAACATGCCTGCTATGAACAGTATATCCATTGTAAAGTGAAAAGGAGTCATTTATTTTAGAAAAAAAGCTGGCGATTCTATATAAGGGATGGTATATTCATATCCCTATTATAATCTGCTGTAGGTAAAAGAGACAAAATTACTGCATTTTCACTGAGAATGTTGCCAAGACAACTTTTAGTGCCGATATTTTGAGAAATTCGTAATACCATGCAATTAAAAAAGACATGATTTAATATACTTCTACAGCTTTATCCACTTTATCCACTTGTCAGCTTTATAGCAATTTCGGTGTTGACAGCTGTTCTGATTTTGTGTTAGCAGCAATGTGAAATACAGAGTGTGATCCCTGATAGTTTCTGTCACCACTGGGGAGGGCTCTGCTCTGTACTTGCAGTGATCAGAGGCTGATGGAGACCCATGGCAAGGCCAGCGTCCACTGGGCTGGGCTGGGCCACCATAGGCTATTCAGCAGGTTGGCTTTGCAAAGTTAGTTCTACAGGGCCTGCCTCCTAGTTTATGTTGTTCCTTTGCTTTTGGTTTTATTTTGATTTTTAAACCATTATGTTGGAGAGAGCATTTGAACACTTGAAAATTGTTCTTTGACTGGAGCCATGAGAATAGTGAGGGGATATGCTTATCCTGATGTCCTGGGGACTTTGAAGGGGCTTGGAATGATATCTGTGTCATTCAGGGGGTTATGAACACATCTAATAGGAATTATATAGGATGAGCATGTTTGAGATAGCAAAACATCGTGGCTATATTAGCCTGGATTAAACACAACCTTTTATGAGTGCCTACTAATAAACTGGAATAGAAGCCTCACCTTGCTTGCTGTCACGCTGCTGGCAGCATTACCAGCCCTGCAAGCTCTGTCATCAGGAAGGTGACTGAAATAACTGACAGCCTGGCTCAGAGACTCACTGCTGTTAGGTCTGGCCCTTTATTTTTGGTCTCATGTTTTTTCTTGCACAGTCTAGCAATTAAGCCACTGTCCTGCTGACCCAAGTACAAGCCAAGGAATAAGCTATGGCAATGGAAAGTGCTGCTGAGCTGTATAACTGCCTCACACTAGAGACTGGGCTGATAGCACCGTTTTCATAAATAAAAATAGTCGCCCTAATCCCATGACTTCTCTGTCCTTAATAAATTATATCAGATTCTTTGAACAAAGGGAGAGATGTTCTTTGTGTTTAATAGCCCAGAGACAAATATAGTGGGAAAAAGAAGAGCTCTCCATCATTGACAGAGAAAAAGGGAAATCAAATGACAAGGGAAAAAGGTGATCAAATGCAGGTTGTATAATGTGAGTTTCCCCAGATATCTGTAGGCCAAAACTCATTTGCAATGTGGGACTGTGTCTAGTGGACAAATACACTGCTCTTCTGTAAGAATGCTGGGAAGTGGTGCATGTGACCTGACCCTGCATTTACTTGGCTCTGGAAAGCTCAAGTGAGTTTATGGCATGCCCAGCCTGCACACTGCAGTCATGCCAGCAGGTCTGCTCCTGCGTCTAGCAGATACGGGCAGAGTTTTCCCTTTGCAACCCAGGAACATCTAACTTAAAGATTATTATAAGCTTTCTCTTCCTCATTTTACCACTTTGTACTATCTGACTTTTGATCTCTTCCAAATTGGATTATCCTCTTATCCATTCCAGTTCCCCTGAAATCAATGAAGTCAATGTAGTATAAGTGGTGGTGAGATTGTACTAGAGATTAAAGAAATGCAGTGGGTTTTACGTGCAAAAATAAACATCCAGTCCAAGTAACAGCATGTAGTCCAGCATACAGAAAGCACAAGGCAAAAAATGATAGGGAAAAGAGTACCTCAAAGTGAAGAGAGGTAAAATAAAGAGGGAAGGGCCAAGATAAAATAACAGAAGTAGCAAGCAGACAAGAAAACAACACACAAAGAGATACACGGGGTGTCTGGCTAAGAGAGCAGTGTTCCAGAAACCACAAGGAAGGGAACAAAAAGAGGGAACCACGAAGTAAGGATGATAGAAACCTTTAGGACAACTGAACAGAGAAATAAAGTTGAAAGCTGAGAATGTGGGGTGCTTTTCCATAAAAAATCCACAAGTACAGAAAAATGTAATGAAACTGTGTGCTGAATTCATCCTGTTCAGGCTCATTTTCTCAGCAGCAGTGATTACTGCAGCAACCAGGGATGGGGGAGCTCTCAAGGTCATCTCATCCGAATGCCTGCAGAGCAGAGAGCTTCTCAGAGCCAACAGTGTCTTTTATTTGGTTCCCCTAACTTTTAATAACAACTAAATATAAACCAAGCTCTTGGCAATATGAGTTATGTTCTCTGTGAGCAGTAAAAGCACGTGCTTGATCATGACAATAAGGGGAACGTTGTGGAGGTGAGGGAAGTTGTAAGCTGCAGTGGGTATATTAGCAAGGACAGAAGTTAGAATGATGGCCTGCTTTGAGAGAGGTGATGCTGGTTTGTCTGTCCTTCCACAGTTCACTCAAGAAGACAGGCCCCAAGGAGCTCTGCAAAGCTCTGCTCTCATACAGCCCAGTCCTCTAATGTGAGACTAGACCAATTCCTCCATTTTCTGCTCATTGGTTCTCTTTGACCGTGGGCTGCACAGATAGAAACACACACAGCTGCATATGGTATGTTGTTGAATACACACCAGGATGCCTTGGATGTTCTGGCTCTGCTGCAGGTATTTCATTACAGCAGTTTGAGAAACACTATTATAATGTAATAAAATACAGCCCACTTTCATCATGTATCACTCTGCATGGAGAGTTAAACAACAGGAACACTTAGGAGATCATTAGCACCACAGAGCAAGTGATCTTGCCTGAGAGGAGAAATAAAACTTTTAACAGTCCAGTGACATTAATGCAAGTTTGTTGAAAGCCAGATAGGAGTAATTTATTCCGAATCCAATGGGGATGTGTCAGAGCTGAACCCTGGGCAGACCCCACAGCCCCAGCTCTCTCACTGTGCTGAGCTTTCAGTGTGAATAATGGCGTTAAGCTTCAAGGTTTGTTTCTTGATTATCCTCTAAGTGCACCACTGACTGCCTTGAAATGCATTTTGGAAGTTTCTGAAGTAAGGTAGGAATAGATCTAACCATGGTTTAGATTTTTCCTTCTAAAAGTAGGCACATAATTGCATTTTCTGGGCTTCCTGTTTGCTTAAGCAATAGAAATTTCTGGACCAGAGCATGGCACTTAGCCATGTAGTTCACTAGATGCAGTACATCCAACATTGCCTAACAAGACTGATCTTTTGTATGGGAACATTGCTAAATATAACTCGCCTTCTGTTGGTCTCCACAGGACAAAACACGTAGCTCCATATCAGCTGGAGATCAAGAAAACAAGGAGGCAGAGAAAGCAGACCTGACAAGAGGGCAGATCTCTCCCCAGACCGTCCCCAAAACGGAGGTGGGTGGGATACCCTGTGAGGGGATCTCAAGACACACAAGCCAAACCACACACACATTGCTTTGACAGCTCAGTTTTTAACAACCCCCAGGAAGGTGGCATCCCCACGTCAACCTCTGTGCCCCAGGCCAGGGGCCGAGGATGGTAGGAGGTGACCCCTCTGCCCAGGGGTGGCTACACTGCCTGCAGCCCTTCCCCTTGGGCTGCAGGTGTTGAGGCATCTCTGATGCCCCAGGGGAGGCAGCGGGACAGGGGCCAGCATCCACCTGGCTCAAGGCAGTCAACCTCCAGCACGGCTGTCTGCACCTGAGCTGCTCAGGCTGGGCTTTCCGTACAGACATATAGTCAATATAATGAATCAGGCTGGGCTTTGCTTACAGCCTGCAGACATATAGTCAATATAATGAATCACGCTAGGCTCCATTTCATCTTGTCCTGGAATCGATGTCTAAAATTGTTCAGATGAAGGAAACACTGGACATGCATTTATTTCCCAAGTGGCAGTACAGAGAAGTAAAAGGGTCTGGACTTCTGTGTCTGCTATAAGGGAGTTCAGATCTGCTGTAGCTGTGTATATCATGGATGTCTCAAGTTATCTGAGACAAGTGTGATGCCAAATGCTTTGTCTGCACAGCTATAGCTTAGGGACCTGCTGATCACCACCCACAGATTTAAATCAGACACCCTTTTTCTAGCTGGGACAGCCAAGAATTGAGCAAAGGAATGCAGAGGGCTTGGCACTGGATCCACAGACAAAACAGTCCACACTAGGGATCCCTCAAAAATGAGAGGAGAAATTATATTTTCTGGAGGAGATGGAAGTCAAAGCACAGGGATCTCTCTTTTTCTCTCTGTTTTTTGCAGCAAAATAGGAAATGGAGGAGGGGAAAAAAAGTAGTTTGTTCTGTGAGATTGGCTCATTTGGTCAGAGTATGGTGCTAATAATGCCAAGGTTGTGGGTTCAGCTCCTGTGTGGGCCGTTCTCTTAAGAGTTGGACGCAGTCATTTTTGTGGATCCCTTCCAACTCAGAATGTTCTGGTTAGTCAATACATGGAACCTGAGGCCCAGCTAACTAGGCTCTGCATGGGTAAACCACATGTGAAACACCCAGTGTTTATTTGGATACGTTGTTTTCTGAGGGTGCTCAGTAAACATCACTGGGTTTGCCTTGCCTTAGTCCTCAGCCCTCTTCTATGGCTCAGATTGCAGCTTGCTGACCCCCACACCACACCCGCCCAATACCACTTCTGATTCATTATCAGGCCAGAGAATCTCAAATGTAGAAATTAGTCCACGGTGCATTAAGTGAATTTCCTACATAGCATGGTGCTTTAAAGCTTGTTGCTCTGTCACTGGTTTCTAAAAGCAGCTAAACTGAAGCTCAAAACTGCTTCAAATATTTCCAGTAGGAAATCATAAATCTTCTCCATCATTTTGGCAGCCCTCTTCATTCTCTGCCATCCCATGAAATTCTGTTTTCTAAGCTGATTTTCTTAATTTCTACTGTGAATCTGTCTTTCTACTGTCACTGGTTTAATTTATTTGACCATCCCACAAAGAAAGGAGCAGGCAGGATCTTTTCCTCCTCCCTGCAAACAGAGTATTTATGCCAGTGTTGGAGGAGAAGCATCACATCCTCTTGCAGCACCTCTCAGGACTGAGGGCTCCTTGGAAGGCTCCTAACTCAGGTTCTGTGGGCCCGGTGAGTGCAGAAAAGCTCAGGTCTGTCAGACAGACCTTCTCGGGCCTGTCCTGGGCTGGGCACGTATTGCACATCGCCTGGGAATGAACTGTCCTGGGCTGGGCACATCGTGTGGGAATGAACCCGCTGTGGCTTTTCCTCACCCTTGGTCAATCCCGTTCAGTGAGCTCCCGGCCTCTCCTCTGCGCCGGGGCTCACAGGGGCAGCACTGACCGCAGAACGCGAGGATCAGCCCTCTGCCCCTCTCCTTTGCTGTCGCTGGTGAGGACGGCCCGGCGCTGGGATCTGCTGGTTCGCCACGAGATGGTGGTAGATGCAAGTGCTGGGCTGGAGCTGCCTCCGAGCGCCCGCTGCCCTTCCTGCCCGAGCCGGCCTTGCCCCAGGCCATGCTCCATGCCATCCCTTCCCTCCCGAGCCGGCCTTGCCCCAGGCCATGCTCCATGCCATCCCTTCCAGCCCGAGCCGGCCTTGCCCCAGGCCGTGCTCCATCCCATCCCTTCCCGCCCGAGCCGGCCGTGCCCAAGCTGTACCCCATCTCTATGGGCACCCGCAAATGCCGGCAGCGCACTCTGTTCTCATTACTGCTTAATTGCCTCCCTTCCTGCCTTCTTTACCTTTTGGTGTTACAGTGCCTATCCTGGATCTTCGGACTTGCCCTCCCTATTGACCCCTATTCCCAATGCTGCCAACTCTCCCTGCTGCGAGAGCCAGGGGCTCGCTCCAGGGGCCCCTTCCAGCCGAGTTTCCCACACGCGCTGTCTCACGCCGCGCAGGGAAGAAGAGATGGCAGCTCTGAGCAGTGGCTGCACCTCGGGCTTGTTTGGGCAAAACAGGATTATCTGCAAAGGGCAGGTCGAAAGAGTCCATCTCACAGCCCGGGGTCCCCAGCGCTCTGGCACAGGACTCCTTAGGGAACACCTGTCCTACAAAAAGTGCCTTCTTAATATGCATTGCCTACCTTAGAGTAGCCACTGCGTCACAAAAGCCGTGCATGCAGGGCAGCTCAGGTTTGAAGCTTCATTATAAACCACATAGAAAGATCTGGGATTGACTTCTTCACTGCAATGAAATCCAGTGTTTCTCTTCTGCATTTGCGGCTTGACGTGGGAAAACACTATATAATGGAAAGAAAAAGCTACCAGTCCTTATGCCCAAACACCCGTGCATTCCCTGTGTGCTGGTGTGCTTGCTGTGGGCACGTGAGGCACAGCCAGGGTGCCAGGGCAGATGCCAGGAGCGGCACGGCCGCAGTCCCGGAGCATGCTTGGCATCAGCGTGTGCTGGCTACTGGATAATAGCTACCCCTTACAGCTCTAGCCCCTTGGCTTACAAACTGTCATAGCTCTCTGGTCCTTCTGTGTAGCTCAGTGTAAGAGCTTCTCCCAGGACAGGAATTTGGTGTGAAATGTTTAAAAAGCTGAGCTAGCCCATGTCACTGCAGGGGTACTGGGGATGGAAAGTAGGATAAGATGGGGTGTTCAGCCCCAGGCTCCTGCCTCCAGCGGAGACTGAGCTTGCAGGGATGGAGTGTCACCTGCTGGTGACTGTGGCTTGCTGAGAGAACAGGTGAGTTTGAGTTCATTTGAGTTCATTTTCAAATGAAAAAAGTAGCTGGTACCCCAGTGCTCATGGCTGCAGTTTGGTCAGTGATGACAGCAGAGGTAAAAAAGGCAAAATACACAGAGGAGGGAGCCCCACAGGACTGTGGTAGCCAAGGGCCTTGAGAGTGGATACAAGCAAGGGAAGGCTCTTGTCAGACAATTTGTAACAGCGTCCACACCGCATGTGTCAGCTGGGCCCAGATTCTGGGGTTTAATCCAAGATGCTGGCTGAGCTCCTGCTGTTGTGAACAAATTACATCTTAACAAACAGTGGACAAGCCTCTTGGCTCATGCTCGCCTCTTGACCGAGATCTCTGCTGTTGTCTGAAGCTGCTCCTTGGCTCTGTTCCTGTGCAAACTCAAGAGTGCCTGAGGTGGCAGGTGGTGTAAGAGGAACTCTTGGATCCAGAACAGAGAAGGATACGAGGCTTGGCAGAGTGCTAGGGTCTTACAGCCCTGCCTCTCACCACCAACTCGAACAGCATGAAGATGCAAACTCCAGCTGTCCTGGCAGGCCAGCTTGTCTGAGGGGCTAAAGAGGATGCTGAAACTCCCAAAAATGAACCCCATGAGCCTGAACACCCAAGGTATGTGGCTGTTGCTAACATGTAGTACTGGCATACTCCATGACTGAGGAACTGTGTGCTGTAGGGTCCTCTTCATGACAAGAATTGCTTCTCTTTTCAATTAAAGCCTGCATTCATTCCTTCAGCCTTAAGTCTCATGTTTCTAATGCATTTCATAATCAAATTGTCAACATTCTTCCAGGCAGAAGCTAGAAATATCAGCCAGCCAGTTCGGTTATAGCAACACTGACCCCACCTGGGTGGCAGGACCGATTCTGAGCACTTGAGGCACATCAGTGCTGGATGATGAAGGTACACTCAGGAACAGTGTTAGAAACTGATACTCAGTGAGCAAAACACAGTATTTGCTTACACGAGGAAACAAAACACTTAGATATTCTGCACATGACTTAGCTACTCTCTGCTTCAGCCCTTTGGTTTAGTTAAACCTTTGTAATCTCATTTGTATAGCCAAGCTGTCTAGGCATATTACTGGGTTTGGCTCAAGTAGCCAAATTTCATTACACAGAAAGCAAATCTGAGATATGTGCAGCCATAAAATGGATTCACTGAAGACATCCAGTTAAAACCAAAGACCGATCCAAACCACAACCAATCCCACACTGATCCTTGAGTCCAAATTTTCTGAGTTTGAGGCTGAGGGAGGGAAAGTTGCAAGCTACATACATGGCTGATAATGCAACCTAAGTTTTGGACTGCCCAGTGCACCTTGCCTTCTCAATCCTGGGTTTATTTATGATTTATATATATTTATTATTATTTATTACTTTTGCCCAATTAGCAAATATTTAAGCCACACTTTGCTTGCAAGGTATGTGTTGAAGGCTGGGTTTTCTTCAAAGTTTCAGCCAAAACAGTTCATGTTCCTGAGAGCACCTTTTTTTCTTAACCTAATCATGGCCAGATTGAAGACAAACAAAAACCCACATCCCCCTCCCAGTACTCTGGCAATCCTTGAAAAGCTGTGGTGCTTTTTTTCTTATTGGAAGAGAGACTTGGAACTGGACAAAATTTAACCTTACTGCTGAGATGGACTTTTTATACTCTCAGTGAAAATTTGGCCAATTCATAGAGCTTTGGATAAAAACCAAGCCAGCTGCAGTTCACATGTGCTTGCCAGAGGCCAGCTAGAGATTGCAAGCTTTGTTCTCTGGTGAGTTCATGAGCATGGGACATGCTCCAGGGTCTGGAGTGGGACTTCCCTAGAACTTGCAATTCCTAACTGCTTCAGGCCAAAGCAGCTTTAAATCCAGATACTTGAAAGTATAGATTTTTAGGTTTTTTTAAAAACTGTTTTTTTCCAGTCTACATGAAGTTGAACTGCATTCAGAGGAGGTGAGACATGCAAGAGAAGGAGATAATTTGGAAAAGTACACTTGGAACAGACAAAAGGAATCCTGACAGAGAGCTGGGGGAACCTGAAGTGTGTGAACCCTTAGGTGAAAATCAGGGGATGGAGAGGAGACTGAAGCACAACAAAGCACGGAGGCAACTGGGAAGTGGTGTGTGGGAAACGGACGTGAAGGATCACGTTATTCTGAGCTCACTTAAGAACACTTGAGCTCACTCAGATGGTCTTCCCATTCATTACTGACTCTTTGGTAAATAAACCTGGCTATGAAGACAGAATCACACATTTCTTTCTGATATTGTCATGGTGAATATTATAAAAAAACCACCAAAACTTCACAAAATAAAGTGTTTGTTGAACACCCCTAAAATGCAAGGAGGAGCATTGCCATCATACTAAAAACAGAAAACCAGAGCCTGGAAGTATTTCCCGATTATTCAATCCAAGAAGTACATTGGTTGTACTGGGTATAGTGATGTGTGCATGTTCTTTATGTGTTGCCTTCTACAAGTCCTAAATTCTGCAAACTAGGCTTAATTTAGGTCAGGCATCTAAGGAATAAAGGAAGCTCATAACTGCATGGGGAAAGATTTGACCTGAGCTGAGAAAGAAGGGAGGGATGAGAACCTGCAGCCTGGCAGACCCTTATTCAGTTATTCTACGGCATTGTTTGATCTCAAAATTACTCCAAACTTGGAGGGTTCAGGAGCACTCCTTCCTTTCCAGGATGTCATATGATTTGGAGAGGGCTTCTTTAAAAAAACTTCAAATTTGTCCTACTATTAAAAAAGGAATATGAAGTCTCTTCATATTTTTTCACATTAGTTTACTTCTGCTGAGCCTGGTGTGGCCCCTGGAGACACTGCCTCTGCCATGCATGTGGCATAAACCCCGTGGTGCTGCCAGTGCCCACCCTTGTGCTGGGATTTGCTCTTCAAACAGGCACATGGTTGCCACCATGACTGCAGCTCCATGTTGGCTTGAGTTCCCATTCCTGGCTTCTGCAGGGCTGCCCAGGCTTTATCGCAGTGCCCAGCATCCTTGGTGACGGTGCGTGTCCCTGTTCACACCTCTGCTTTCATACGTGTTTCTGCTGCCAAGAATAATTGTTAGTTTTAAACTGGCTCCGAAAGCAGCAGCCAGCGTTCCAAAGGGATACACAGGATGAGCTAGCGACAGCAGCCACTTGGTATTTCCAACCCTGCGGTGCAAAAGGGGATGTGTTCTAAGCACTGAGACTTCTTGAATCTCTTGTGATTTTGTCAGGAACACAATTCACAGTATCAGGATACGTACGCACAATCTCTTCTACTGTTTAAACTTAGAAAACAATACCATATCCTGTGCCAACAGGACTGCTATGGGTTATGCAGAATTATTTGTCAGCTCTTTGGAATACCTTTCCTCTTCTGGACAATAAAAACATCATTTCTCCAGCAAGCTCTATTTCTCTGTTTTTAACCAGCTGTGTGAACCAGGTTATTCATCTATGACTACAACCAAGTCTGAGCTACAAGTGCGGGATTCCAGAAAGAAGTATTCCTGCATTTTTATTTATCTTCCCTGGCTGTAAAAACAATGTGCGTTTTTTAAGTCTTGTCAACATTTCTCAGTATGCAACCATACTAATGCAATCCTTTGTGATAAACAGGAATTTATTAAAGCATCTTGATGTCAAACCAACTTTTTTTATACCGTGTGTGACAAAAAGTGAAGACTTTGTAGTTTGTAGAAGCCAAAAAATGCTCATAGATTATACAGATTAGAGACAAAATTTTATAGTCTGTGTATCACACGAGACTTTAAAAGACTTGGGTGCACATTAGCATAAAGTCAATGCCCTTTTCTGGACCTATAGTGTTTCTGCTAAAAGTGCAATAGGACAGTCTAGGAGATGCAAATGCCTGCTAAACCGTGCCTGCTAAACAGCTTTAACCAGTGACTGTAATGCATACAGCATGAAAAGTAATTTAACTTAATACCTCCAGTTCAGGTTTCAGCCTTGAGAACTCTGCATATTCTTCTATTTGTGCTTAATGATGTTGTACAGCATTTGATACTTCTTGGGATCATTACAGTGTCAACTCTCCCATCTTGGCCAACTGCAAATTAAATTCTCTCTAGCTGTTTCCCTTGTGGTCCCAACTGCATGAAATAGTTGCAGAGCTGAATAAGGCCAGGGGCTGCTTATATCCAGAAATTCAAAACTACTTTGGCGATTTCAGCCTTTGTGAGTGTCCCTGAAGAAGATAGGAAAGGAGGGTCTTGGTGTGGAGTGTGGGACACAACAGCTGTAGTGGTGACAAGATCTGGTGGTGCCCATGGTGTGCTGGACTCAGTCCTAACATGGAAAGGCACTTCAGGGTGGAATCCTTCCCCCATTCTTCTTTCTGCAACCTCTGCCTGCAGACTGGTGTGAGCTGTGGGCCATCTCTGGTTTTACCTTGTTCCTAGGACAGTTCAGAAATGCCCCAGAACCAAAGCTGAATGCAGAAATCCACATACCCAGCCAATGCCTTTGGCACCAGTTAGTCATGCTGGCCCTACAAATCTTCAAATCTTTTCCAATCTAGCCAGGTGAAAACCAGCACTGGAGACTCCCTAAGGGCGTGGAATGGTGGGGAAAGTAAAATATCTCTGGTCTTTCTCAGGCCAGGAGTTGCTGAGACTGTTACCTCCTACTTCTCATTCCTGGAAGTAGTGACTGGACTTTGATGCCCAAAAATACGCATCTCTCCAACTCATTGCTCATCCATGCTTCAAAGAACCAATGAACCCCAGCCCACCCTATGGAGAGAACACCACGTCCTGGATACTCTGCAAACAAGCCAAGCGGGTTTTAGGACCTACCACTCTGAAACCGTTTGTACTGGCAGCCCATGGTGATGTCTGTCACAAGCTCTGATGGTGGGACTGGGATCTGAGGGGCCTCTTTCCTGCAGAGGTTTTGTGGGGAGCCTGGCAGCTCCCACCAGCAGCTCTGTCACTGCATGGCCAGAAAACTGGCAGCAACTTCTGCCCCTGAACATCTGCATCCTCTCTAGGTTCTCTGGGCCCGCCAGGCAAACAGGTTGAAATTGCTCTGGTTCGAATTAGTCACACAGGGAATACAAACAAAGGCATCAAAATGCCCTCCGAAAACTTGAGTTCCCACAGAAGATAAAAGGCTGTGGAATAGTTTGTACAAGCCTAACTAATGGAGCTTTCACATCACAGATACAACCCAGGAACAAGTCACTGTTTTCAGGGGAGTGTCTGGCCTTTGCCTTTACTCACGGCCATGTAAATTGCCAGTCGGTGAAGGAGCAGGCTCTGGCACAGGCGGGAGGGAGGGAGATCCATCTCGAATGTCCAGTACAGATTTCACAGAATAGTTCATTTGGAGGAGACTTTAAAGACAATCTTGTTCCAACCCACCTGCCATGGGCAGGCACACCTTCCACTAGAGTGAGTTGCTCAGAGCTCAACACCCCCTCTCTCAACAGCAACACCTCCTTCCAGCCCACCAGCAACAGACCCCTGCCTTGCCACTGGCATCTGCCCACCAAATGCCAGTCCTCCAAAGGAGAACACAGTAGAAGGATGTCTTGGGGTGACTCTATCANTCTGACTGCGGAAGGCACGAAGGGAGCACCCTGCTTGCTTTTTCTTCAGCCAGCTGTTTTTTTTTCCCTCTTGGCGTGAGATGGAGAGCTGAATTTTATTTCCTGGGACTTCGATTTTTTTCCCTTCTTCTCTTCTGAACTGTTTCAACAACATCAGAACACATCAGGAGAATTTTCTCCCCGAGGCCCGGGGGTGGGCCCACGCCCTCACCGACCAGCTCCGAGGAGGAGAGAGACCACACCTACAGAAGGACTCTGAAATCTTCCCACGTTTCTCTCTATAGCGGGGGTTTTAATTCATTATTTAGCATCATTATCCTTTTCCTGTGTGTTTGTTAAAATAAATAGTTTTTATCTCTTTCACTTTCCTTTGAGGAAAAATTTCCTTTTTTCCCAAACCCTGTGGGGAGGAAGGGTGGTTGCAACCTGGTTTTCTCTCAGGGGCTATATTACTAGATTTTGGCCAAACCGGCACAAAGGAGGTGGTTGGCAGTGGTCTGTCAGCAGTTTATCAGGCCGAAAACAAATAGGGAAATTCTTTGGGCCCAGAAAAATGAAGGAAACCCAAGATTTGCATCAGTCTGAAAAGTGCTGAAGGACTCCTTATTAGGAAAAGGAGACGGCAGTCAGCCTGGGCTAAGTCTGCAGATCTGGGACTGAAACAGGGCAGGTGGGAGAAATATTCACCATGCTGACAGAGAAACTGGTCCTCACACAGAAAACAAATTTTCCCTGGAATCAGTCAGATGTGGTTGTGCCTGACTGGAGCTGATGTTTCTAAACTTTGTTTCAGATTATTGTTGCTCTTCCTTCTCTGGACATGCTCTGTGTTTTACTTGTGTAAGTTTTGCCATTATACAGACTAAAGTAACAATTTCTTCTTTTGTCTTGTGCTCAGCAAACTGTGCCACACATTTCACTGGGACCACAGAGCTCCAAACTGATGAGACAGGCAGGAACATGAAAATGAGGACAAGAGAAACCCTGCTGGGTTCGCTTCAAGCCCTTCCACCAGCACCACTCTGCTAAAAAGTGACCTAGAATTGCAGGTTAGGACCAAACTCTCGTTTCCATATTTAGAACAGAAAAGCATTTATAAAGCAGGTGCCAAGATCTTGAACTTGTTAGTTGGTTTTCTATTGCATAGTTGAAATTTCTGTCATTAAGTGTTTTTTATTTGGAGGTGGTGATGGAAAAAGTATCTTTTTTCACTTTTAACTCTAAGCCAAAAATCCCAAACCTGCTCATGGTCCCCTTCATTATCCAAACACAAAATAGTTACCTCTTTCTCCCTTGAAGTAACTATATACATTCTCTGCATGCTAAAATACCAAAACAAATAGGGGCCAACTTTTAAGTACTAAAAGAAGTTTTACAGGTATGCTACATGTTGACTGAAAGGAGAAAAAACAAGTATTACAGTAAAATGCTTCAGAGGAGTTAGCAAAGGATTGCATCTGGGTGGAGCCCCACATGTGTCCTCCTCAGTCATTTCTTCACTCTGGCATCATGCAATGTTTTGTCACTTCATTTTTTGTGTTCTCCATTAAGTAAGTTAATGTTTCCTTAGCCCAATTCCTTCCCCAAAAGTAAACACAAGGATGTCATTGCAGAACTAGCATTTAGTGGTGGTCTTGCACTGTCTTGCAAGACAGTGGTCTTGCAAGTTTTACACGCAATTTATGCATATGAACAGACCGGTACTTGTGGGAGGGAAACAGCTCTTATCAGAGGCACTGATACAGCTGGCAAAGGCAGTTTTTGAACATAAAGGTCCTCCTGAGATTTAACACATCTCTACAACTTTGGTGGCATTGCTACCAAGATAGGCTTCAGATATTTGTTTGCAGTACCTCTTCCCTGCCCCTGGGTCTGTCTACACTCTGCCAGTGCTGTCAGGGCAAGGCCTATCACCACTGAGGCCAATTCCTGGACTGAAGCGTGGTCCTGCACACGAATGAACATCATTAACGAGCAGCAAATGGTGCAGGTGCTCAAGGGTGAAAAGCTATCGCAATTTGACTGACCTGGTGGTGTGCTGCATTGGAACAAGCACAAATCAATTCTAACACATTTCTGGCTGCATGGGAAAAAAAGACAAACTTGTTTTCTTTCAATTGACTGCTTCTCACACAAGTCCTTCCATTGGGGACTTAAAACCACACTTGTAGCCTTTGTTTAAACAGTTCCAAGTTACAAACATGAAAGTGCAGAAAAAAATTGAACAAGTAGACAGGACAGAAAAGTTCAATGAGCATTGGCTCTTCTTATTTTAATGAAGAAATATTTCAAGTTAATATCAGTGCATATTTAGAAATAGCATGTGATACTCCCAATGCCAAATACATCAGCAAATTACAGTTTCAAAACTTTATAAATTAATGGCAAAGAAAAAAAAAAGATTAACATAGAGAATAATGTTCAAAATAAACATCCTGTTTGTTTGCTGCACTGTGTCAATTATATTCCTGGTACTTACACAGCAAGAGAGATCCAATATTTCATGGTAATTAGGCTCTCCAAAATAGCAGTTATTTTCCTACAAATTAATTAAGCGGTTTGCATTTATTTTTGATGTATAATTAAATGTTATTCTTAGCTGTTACAAAGAAATTTAGTCATGTCAGAGTAAAATTTCATTCCACGACTGAGAAAACTAACACTAACATAGGAATGTTGCCTTCTGGTTATACCCACTGGTAACAGTCAGCTGAGAATAGGAAGAACTACATGTAAGCACATTTGGCTGTTACATAAAATGGCTTTTTTTTTTGTTTCACAGCCTCATAACAATACTGTTTTTCAACACTGTTCCCAGTCATTGTGTTTAAAATGGTTCATCAACATATCCTGAATCAATCACCGATATAAATAACTCCAGTGACAAAATCCATTATGGAAGGACACAGAACTGCAAACTGAAAGTTGTACTGAATGATTTTAAGGTGGAACTGTAATTACTCTGTAAGACTCTGTTAAAAAAACCCTAAAAAAACAACCCCACACAGTAAAATCTTTAATTAACTGGCAATGGTGGAATCTGAAAAACTGAGATATAATTTTAAGAGATGTTTAACTCACAATGGACTCTAAAGCAAGACAAATCATATACTGAAGCTAGAAAGAGATGCGCATTTAAAGCTTGCAAGTGTGATATAAAAATATTCTCTAGTTCTTTAATTTTCCAATTAAAGGGAGTCCAGTTCCCTAACTGAAGAAGATAAAATACATCTTCTTTCCTACCCCATCGCTGTACATATAGACGGTTCCCTTGAATCAGGAAATGGCTTTCCCCAACAAAAATACCAGCCTTGGGAATCACAGACTTTCACAGGGTTTGTTGATTTTGCTTTTTAAAGTGTATTTTCGAGCAGGTGAAATACTGATAGGATATGCATTTCGTTCACTATTATCTACTGTGCAAATCATATACATCAACCCTATAACTTCAACCTAAGTGCAGTCTGCGTGGCCTAGAATGACTCAGAATCTAGTGGGATACTACAGCACGGAGATGAATGCCAGCCTATGAAACACCAGGCTAAATCAGGTTAGTGGGAAAGGCACATGCTTCAGATTTAGCAGGAACACCTGAAGGTTCCTCATTACCGTTCCTTAAGTTACAGTGATTCTGTGCACTTCCCAAACGACAAGGTTTGCTTCCAGAAAATCGTGAGGTAACAGGAAACTTCTGCTTATGGCACATACACATTGAAGAGTGTGAGCTCAGCTGAACACTTGTGCTCCGAGGGGTAATGCAGACACAAGGGAGGCTACAAGGGTTCTGACCAGAAACAAAAACTTCACATTTCCTTACACTGCACACATTCCTTTTAAGCACAAATACAAGGTGCGCAAAATAAGCTGTTTGCTTGGTACAATTTAATGTTTTGCATATGTAAAATAATCACCTAATTACTGCAATATAATCAAAAGTCATGCACTAGATAAACAGAGCTTCTTCCCCACGGACAGTAGTTCTCAGGAACATTTAATTCTGCTTCTGGTAACATCTCATGATTTGCCAGCTTACACAATCCCTTTTAAAGAACACAGTATTTAGTGAAAACTGAAGAGCAAAATTAAAAAAAAAAAAGAAAAGTTTTGATTTTAGTTGCGATACAGCTGGGATAGATGCAACAGAGCTGCTGTAATGCACCAAAGAGTAACAAAAATTGAACATGAATATCAGAAGAATAAATATATACCCTAAATTAATCTCTGTAAATACATTCACAGGTCCACTTAAGACACCCTTATGCATAACTCACACTTCTTCAAATCTGCAGAGAGAGATGCACGTTAGTTCATGGGGAAAGCAATTTATCATATGACTTGGTTTATCTGTCATTATTCCAGCAAAAACCAGTAGTAAATTTGAAAATCTACATTTATTTTCCCCAGACCAACCACACAGAGGTTTAGGTCACAAAATCTATTATTTCCAATATTCGATCAATAAGGCTTTATTTACACTTTTTTCTATAAAGTCAGGAAAAAATTCGGTGCAATGTGCAAGAAAAGACTGCACATTTCACTGACTGGAGACTAACATCTGCTTATGGTTTAATGCTAACCCACAGGCAGCCAATTAAAGTTCCATATATCCACGTTTTTACATAGAGTTTCCTTCCAGATTCTGTCAGAAGCATACTAGCAGTCAGGCCACCTAAAAACAGCAAAGATGGCAAAGTTTTCTTGAGGCTTAGTTTGGAATGAACACTTTTCCCAGGGAACTTATTTCTTCTTTTAGAATCCTTTGCATCATAAAATTCTATTAGTAACCTATAAGCAGAGAAAAAGGAGATGGTCAAAGTCAGACAGTAGCTTAAGACATTTTAAGCAACCTTACTTTCATCCAGTAACTGCTTCTAATCACACATTTTTAACAAACGATCTCATCATATGCAGCAGCTCCTCTGTAACAGGTTCAAATAATGAGTACACCTTACGAATATGATGCACGTCAAAATACTCAACCTGAACCCTTGTAAGCATTAAAGACATATTTCCTTTGTGGACCAATTGCAACAGTGAATGTAAAAGCTGACAAGAATTGTTTTCATTCAGCATTTAGCAGAAAAGTCCAGAGCAGTGGGCAGTACTGTAGGGCAAAACAACACACTGAGCACCAAAGGAAGAGGAAGAAGTATCTTCATAAAATAAACTAATAAGTAACAAGGGCTAACAAGACACTGAGTATATTGGAAGCTAAACATGCCAAGAGTAAGATGCTACACCACTAGCTTAGTAGTAACTTTTTTCCTCCTAGTTTTAAAAACCAGTAATAAATGGATCTGGAAATTCTGGGGTTTTGTTTTAACGATCTATAAATTTGCCTGACAGACTGCTTTGGTCTCAGGAAAGATGCTCCAGTGAACAGGAGCTTACAATGACACATGGATGATCAGGGTTCAGTTTTGTTCGTCTTCACTAGATAACTAAAGGGACAGACACTGGGCAGCCTTTTATTTTATGTATCAGCTTCTTATCCATTTAAATTAAATTCAGACTTTCTATCTTTCAAAAGTAAAGAAAAGAAAAACTTTTTAGTGATCCTAAATGTCTAAGACACCTTAGTAACAGTGCCATGTTTACAGATAGTCATGTTGACTTTTATATGAATTCAAAGTTCACAGGAGAAATGAATACATTTCTTACTTCCATGGAGTTTGAGAGTGGCAGAACGATATTAAAGGACAACAGAACTGAAGAACCAGGGAAATTTCTGTCTCACTTAAAGTATTCATGGATTTAGAAAGTAAACAGATTCAGCTCCCTTAAGCTGGACTTCAGATCTGGCAAATTAAACCATCATTTCTCAACCAATACTTAAATACTACATTTAGGCACAAAGTCCCTCAGGAGAACAAGGTCCCCCAGGATCTGCTGCATATACTCACTAGTGACATTATCTGGAGATGCTGGAGGAAGCCAGGCACTTTACTTCTGCCACAATTAAAAAAGGGACAAATGAAACTTCTACTTCACCTCGTTTCCCCAGAGAAGGTAGGAATTTTGGAGTTAACTGTGTTTTTATCCAGTTGCTGTCTGGATGAAAGATCTGTAAACTATTTTGGCAGAAGAGATTAGATCAAGACCTGCTCCTCTCTTACTCCAGCTTAACACTGATTACAAGGGCAGAATCACACTGCTTTTTCTTGTTTGCCTACCACAGGCACCTTACATTCCTGCACAGGACTTAACTAGGAGAAGATGAATGGAGAGTATTCAGATGAATACAAGTCTTGCCTGGAACATGGACTCACACCTCTTCAATCTAAAGAAGGTCAAAACCCCAGGAATCCCAGCCTCCTGAGCAAAAGGTTTAACCACAAGGTGATATCATATCAATCGTATCATATCGTATCATATCGTATCATATGCATAGGAGTACCAACATCACCGCTCTTCAGAAAGCCCTACAGCTGGCACTGCTGGTAACACAGAAATCATGGGTATGTCTGTTAATATAAAAGAAATAAGACAGATTCTTGAAACAGAAAGTTCTACATATTTCTACTCACTTATCCTTTATTTCAAAACGTTCATGAAGCCACCTTCTCATATACATCTGCTCTTCTGGAATGTCCTTCAGTTCAATTCGGTCAATGAAAATATGAACTCTTGGGCATTCCTTACAAAGAAATTCTAAAAAGAGAGCAAAGCAACACAACTGAGTTACAAATACACCAAAAAAAATCTGACTTTAAGTGCCTTGGAAGCCTAACTTCAGTGCTCAAAAGCCTTCCCTCCTTATGTTTGGATCCTGAGCACTTCACTGAACTTAGAAACCATCTGGCCTACACACTTGAAATGACCATTATCAGGTACAACATGGAAGAACTGTCCTAAAATGCACCTTTTGCTAACTGTAAAAGGCTGTGCTTGAAAACATTACCCTCTACCTCAGCTGCAATCTACTCATTCAGTAGTGTGGGATGCAGTACTTCTGATGTCATAAAGTTATCCATCCTGCAATTTTTTTAAAGTTAGTAATCCTCTTTGCTTGTCCCGCTTAAAATCTAAATTTTGTTTGCTGCTGGATGACAAAATTGGAATTACAGTGATTTCCCAAAGCATCTCCAGGAGAAAGTATGCTTCAGTTTAAGCAATAACCTATAATTAAAAAGTGTAATAGGCCAAAAGACTCAGAACAAAATGCTGCTTTCCATTTTGCATCCCTTCATTTCCTTCTCACAGAGCTTGAGACAGCCCTATTGCAAACTGCACCCCCACCCCCCCCATTTCCTCCATTTGTGCCTAGACAAACTTACCAAGCAAGCATTAAGGACAAACAGAACTCCATTACTCAAATGGCCTTGTGGGATTTCTTACAACTAACAAGTGGTAAAATAGTGGGCATGACTACTGTAATATACTGCATATTGTAAATGTGAAATCCTGCGCAGTGCGTGTCGGTAACTATTTGCATTTATCAGTAGCAAGAGGTACTGCAGTAACCACAGCATCCCTGGACAGATTTGCATGACGTGAGGATGGACGTCCTCAGAAATTTGGATAGTCATCTTATTTTGAAAAGGGACCAGAAGTGCCTTCCTACAATACATACAGGCAACAAATGTAACACAGACTGGGTGGTCCCTTTAGGTTGTTGACATTTTTTGGACAGCAGTGCAGATGCACAGAAGACTTTGACCCATAACTGCGAGGGGTATCTGGAGGAGTGAATCTGCAAATAAATTGTTACAGCATGCATATCTTTATTGTTGTCTGCCAAAGCAGATATCCCCCTATTTGTTTTTCATCTTTACAGGATTATTGATTAGTAAGGACTTTGCTGTAAAAACAGTCCTTATCACAGACTAGAAATTGCCTTGAGGAATTTTAAAAGCCTGCTTTCATGCAAATGTGTGTGTGTGCTTGCAGAGGGAGAAGGAAGGAGAGGAGATAAAGAGATCCCAAAAGTCTTGAGGTGCTGGGATGCAGAAATCTGTAAGGTGCTGTGTGTGGTTCTGTCTGGATGTCACGCACAGAGCCCTTCACCAAACCATGGTGTAATGGGAGCAACATGGCCCCACACCATCAGCTGGAGAGCTGGACGAGGCCTCCATCCAGGCATGAGTCCATCTCTTGGCCATGGAGCTGCAACATGGCAGGCAAGTTAAGGACTCGGAGTCCGGAATGATGGTACATATAGACATTTTCTTCAGGTTTATGTGCAACGCTTTTACTAACCACAAAGAAATCAGTGGTTATTTATCTAAAAGCAGTTTTTTTCTCTTGCTTTAATGTGAAGACAGGATTTTGTAGGGCTGTTTCTCTAAGGATGCTATTCAGGCCACTACATGAAGGTCAACAACTGTATGAGCACCTAAAAGCATACTATTATATCTTAAAATGACAGATGCATTATCCGTGTCTTAAATGCTTATGATGTTCAATGATGTACAAATCCTCTTTTGAGTGGTATTACCTATTAAGTGGAACATTCTAACAATATGCAAAACTGTATCTAGAAAAAAAATGCCTGGAAGCCAGATGATACGATCTTTTTCTGTACTAGACTCCTATAAAAAGCATATTAAGTCAGAGCTGAAGATCCAGCTTTAAAGGATATTTAAAACAGTCTGTGCATTATATAGTGTTTCTTTTGCTTCATAGCACATGGGTTGTTCTGCACAGGAACAAACAAGTGTTTACTGATGTTACTTATAACTCAGTTATAAATTATTAAGGAAAATTATAAACCAATCAAAACTCAAGACATAAGTATTTCAAAAGAAACACCTTCCCCCACCAAAGCTCAAGTGTAGCAATTCTACAAATCTGCTTGGACAACAAAATCCCCTCCTCAAATATCTGAGCGTTGCTGCTGGCTTTCTACCTTATGCCCAAGTTCCAATGCAAGTTGATTTTTACCACTTCCCACTCTGGTCTTCTTCAACCAGTCTAAACTGAATCCCCATACGTGAAGGTACTAAAAACTTTGTCATTACTTCCCACCTTTGTGAATCCCAGTGCTTTCCCCCACAACCTCACCTTCCCTTTTGAGTTTGACTTAGTTCAGCCTCACTGAGGGCCGTGTGATCTGCTACATCAGGTGCTACCCTGGGGGAGGTCATGATTCCCACAAATTGATTCAAAGTCCTTTTATCCAAAGCCTGGGTATTCAGGACATCTGCAGATGACATTGTAATGCATGCAGTCAAGCAATCTGACTAATATCTAATTATCCAATTCATGTCAGGGTTTAATGCAACTAGCCCAACTTTTTTGCCCGTAATTTACAGTGTCACAGCAATTACATGAGAACACCAGTGGATAAAATGACATATTGGAGGTTGATTTTGAGAAGAAACAGCTGGATTTTATCACCATAACCTCTAAAGGTTTGTGGTGGTCCCATGACCCTTAATTTCACATTAGCTTAACTCCCAAAAGACTTATGTGATTAAGCTAAGAAACAAAATCTTATTGAAGCAATTTATTACGCGCAAATTACATCCAACTTCAGGGACGCTAGCCCTTAAGGCCAACATCTGACAGGCTTTTCAGATTCCTAAACTTGCCAGAATTTGTTATAATTAACAGCAGGAACAAGCAAGCCTGAACTTTCCTTCAAGAGACAAAACAGAAATGCAAATCATGCATTACAAGCAAAAATGATGTTGGGGACAGCATTAGTCAAGAACCCTGTACAATCTGGGTTAAATGAGCACTAACAACTTGTGTGGGAGCCAAATGGACTTTCATGTGGGAGATAATTCCCTAACAAAGCTTTCTATCTGGCTAAATAACAGATACAAGCACAGAATGCTTATAATGCTTCTAGTGACGAAGCACAAGCAGAAGGAAGGAATTGAAAATAATAAAGTGGACTGAGCATTTTTTGTTCTTGAGCAGTGACACTGTATCCCTCCTTCGGTGGGACAGAATTCTCACTAACACAGGGCTTCAGTGGGGGATTCACTGCAGTACTGGGATTAACAAATGAGGTGTAACAGCCTCCAGAAAAGGAACTGAATCCACAGAATTTTTAATTGCAAACCAATATTTGGGGCTCCCACAAAATTCTACCAGTTCTCAACTCCTCACCTTCAAAAGCTAATTAATTCTCTTTGGAATTACCGGCATTACCAGGAAAACTGAGGGAGAAGAGAAGCTCTGAAACACAGACGTCTATCTGTAACTGAGAAAGGACAAACAACTGGCCTCAGACAACCTTCCCCTTCTGAACCAAGTAAGTTCATTCCACCACTCCAGATTATTTGCCTTGTCCCTTAAGAAAGCTGTGACAGTGGTGTTGAACAGATATTCCAGTTTCCAGTTACTAATGAAGTCTATTTTTATATGCACTTTAAATATGACAGCAATAAAGTAGCTCAGGTTTCAACCTCCTACATCGGCTCTTCTACTGCAATGTAATTGTTGCCAAAGTCCTTTGAAATTAAGAACAGACTGAGGCCTGACTTAGTTTTGTCCACTTAAAGAGTCACCAAATCTCTCCTGTTTTAACAGATTTCAGTAATGTTTGTGATATATTGATAGTGATATCAGAGGAAAATGAAATCTGACTAACATGTATTTATTCTAAGTAACTAGCATTTCAAATGTGCAAAAATATGCCTCTTCAGTAAGAGAATATTGTGTGTTGTGGTTTGTATAGTTTTACAGACAAAACCATGACAGCAGAGACATTCCTTTGAACTGTAGATGCTTTCTCCACTTCTTAAACTTGCATTAATCTGGACTTTAGTGTTCAGCTACCAAAGCAATTTGTAAACTATTTCCTCTTCAAAGAAAGAAATCCCATCTCTCCACTTCCATTTACTTTGTACACCAAATTAACAATCAAACAGCAAAACAAACATGAATTTAAGTGCTGCATTGTTTCTCAGCTTCATGCTTTCCATCATCCCAAGTTGAGCTGACAGGAAACTATTTCACGACTTGCTCTAACAAAATAAGGCAGCAGTAGAGCAAAGCAGCACTAGACAGGAAAGCAAACATCCCGGGCCAGCGGAGGGTGATCGCAGGAGTTGCCCCAGGCAGCAGCGGAGGAGCAGCGCCAGTACCTGTGGGCACTGCGGATGTAGGGAAGCGTGGAGGGGATGTTGTGCAGCCTAGACTGAAGCTCACAGCCAGGAAACAAGCCTGGACCTGAGGAATAGCGCTCTCAGGAATACCGCCAATCCCCTGTGCAAGGCCTGACAGGCGCACAGAGATCAGTGCCCCCATGCATACACAAGTGGCACAGGGAAGTTCAGGCTGGATGGATATTAGGAAAAATTTCTTCACTGAAAGAGTGGTCATGCACTGGAACAGGCTTGCCCAGGGAAGTGGTGAAGTTGCAATCCCTGAAAGCGTTCAAAAAATAAGGACATGTGGCACTTTGTGATAAGGTTTAGTGGGCATGGGTGGTGTTTGGTTGAAGGTTGGACTTCATGATCTTGGAAGTCTTTTCCAATTTTAATGATTCTATGAATTAAAGGAAGTACACAATGGGAGGGAAGGCAAAGTGTCAAAACACCCTAAAATATACAGTCCAAAAGAAAGCAACATAGAGGCTATTAAAAAACCCACCAAATACCAAATCCCAGAAAACCTTGTAATAGCAACTTGCATAAAACATGTGTAACATTGCAAAAGGAAAAGTCTGTGTGGGTCTGAAAAACATCTGTATGGCTTTAATGGGAAAATCAAGGAGGCTACCATTATACTCCTACCTTCTTCTCCGCTTTGAGGAATGGAAAGCTTGTCCAAGTAAGGAAAAGCCACAAAACTGCTCATGCCAAATATAAACATAAACTTAGGAGGACTAAAAATGAACTTGAAAAATGAAAAGGATGCTGTATTTTAACTTCTTTCAGCATATTAAAAGCAGTAAACTTGATAAGACACTGGTGGGGTTGCTGAATGACAAAAGTGTGAAGAGCAGCACTCACGGTCAAGTATAAGCCCTTGCAACAGAAGCTCATATATTTGCATGCATCATTCTTTCTTCTTGAAAATGTTTGATTCCTACACCCATTGCATTCTTTGTACCAGATCATTCAAAGGAACTAGATCAATAAGTAAACATACAGAAAATATTAGACTAAATATAAACAAACAAGTCAGATGTCAGGAAGTCACCAAGACCAGACAGCATTCATCCAGAAGCTCTCAAATGTAGAATTTAAAAACAAAGATGTGTAACCTATCATCACAAACAGCCATTGTGCCAGAAAAATGGGGAGTTTCCCGTCTACAAACAAGGACTTTAGAGATGATGCTGGGAAATACAGACCAGAGTCTTACATCACTGGGTAAGATAACAGGTCTGTATTAAAATCACTGAGCACACGGATAATCACAGTCTGTTGAAAAAGATTTGGTGTGGATTCTGTAAAGGGAAATCCTGTCCCACCAACTTGCTGGATTTCTATAACAGTGTCAAGGACCAGGCGGATAAAGGGGATTCACTGGACATGATATATCTGAATTTTCATAAAGCCTCTGACAGGGTTCCACACTGAAGGCTATTAAAGAAATTAAGCTGCCATGGGATTAGAGGAAATGATGTTTTATAGACCGAAAGCTGCTTAAAGGAGAGGAAGCGAATGGAAGGACTTAGGGATGGAAAAGACTGGGCAACTGGGGTCCTCTGGGGATCGATGCCAGGACTGGTTTTACTCTGTCTCATGACTGATGAGTTGAAGAACGGAGCAAACTGTGAATGCTCCAGTCTTTTACATCTCTTTCAGAAGACCCTGAACTGTTTTGGGTAGTCAGATGTTGGCTGAACTTCAAAAGGACCTTAAAGCTGAACAAACAGGGTGAAAATGTGGCAGCCAAACTTCAGTGTAAACAAACATGGGAAAAAAAATAACCAAAACCCTGATTACATGACGCTTAACTTGGAATTGGTGGTTACGATCTGGGAGTTGCTGACCCTTCCCTGAAACCATCCTCTCAGCAGCAGCCCCAAATCCCCCAAATACTGGGCAGCTTGAGGAAGGACATCGAGAACAACGCAAAGACAGTCACTCTACAGATAAAAAAAAGGTTATGAATTCACATTTTAAATACCATGTGCACTTCTGGTCTCTGTATCTGAAGGAGGATGCAGTGGACTCAGAGAAGGCCACAGAAAAGACCAACTAAAACATTTAAGGAAGAGGAGTACCTCCATTACAAACAAGGAGACATTAAAAAGGCCAAATTTTCAGTTTGAAGAAGGGAAGCAGAAGAAAGGATATGACAGTATAAAAAGAAAAAAAAAATATATATATGTAAAAAAAAATCCTGAAGATGGCACGTAAGAACTATAACTCCACAAATCCTGCAAACTCAAGGGTAAATAATCGCTTGTATCTTCCTGAAGATGCTGAGATCTAATGAATCTTTTAAAATTATTATTAGAAAATGGTATCTGTAGTTAGCTATACCGATACTAGCACTTGAGAGCAGCAGAATGTCATCATCAGTCATCTTGCTGATGCAAGATGGTCTCTGATGAAGACCTACCATATTTGCACATTACAGCTCACTGAAACATTCTTTGAGTGGCTTTAATCTGTTATTCTAACAGATGCACTCTGGCCTTTGTACTATTCTGTAACAATACGTGAATATTGTATGTTGGCCAAGTTAGCAGGAGGTTTCCTAAAAATCCTAACAGTTTTGATCAACAGGCTGTCAGGAATGGAACCTGGATCAGGTCAGGTCTGTGGATTACATCTAAAAGGTATCCCACCACTGCTAACTGAAAACAAGCAAATTTAGGAGATACCTGTGTCTTCCCTGGAACATCTTTAAAGTTTCAGAAGTGAAAAAAAAAATTCAAACTGTGCAAGTAAGAAAAATAGGCAACAAAAACCAGAAGGAGTGGACCAGCTCAAAACTATTTTCTCTCTAGCAAAAAACCAGGATCTGTTAGGAACTATGCCAGTACTGCTAGTATTGATGTTTTTGCCTTTCTTTCAAACAGTCTGTTTTGATAATCAGAGAATAGCACCACAGAGTAGAAGAAAAGGACTGTGATGCATAAAACCCCCAAAAATAAACACAGACTCTCAAAGCAGCAACATATTTTTGGCCAAACCTGACAGTGTGAAGAAGTTAAAGTTGTTTTTGTTATCCTCAGGGTTTAGATACACTTTTGCATAAAGATCAGGAGTTCCTCGAGCCTTTGTAAATAAATGCTGCTTGGGGAGTGGAATGCTTCCTCTCACATGTGCATGAGGTCCAGGGTGCAGGGTGATTTTATGAATCTCCAGTGTAAATACTTTCAAAAGCCTCTTGTGTAGCAGAGGTTTCCTGATGACCGTGTGTTTTCAGTTCACAAATTCCCAGAGGGAAGCTACAGATGCACTACAGATGCCTACCTTCAGTAAGAGCTGCTTGGGAATAACTGAGATACACAATAATCTGGTTTACAATCAGAGGAACATGCCTGGGGCTCAGAGGGAGCTGCAGGGGGTCATTACCCCCACCAAACAGGTGTGAGCACACAGATGCAGCACCCACAGGTGTCTGTGATTTGGGAAAAGTTAGAATCATTTAGGGTCGCCTGAATCTTGCGTTCCTTCTTAGGCATCCAAGTTTGGCTGATGGTGGAGACAAAAACCCGAGCTACAGAAATTCCAAATACAGTTGACATCTTTGTGTCCTTGTTTTCAGATGGATAGAGAAGCAGAGGTGCTACTCCTGCTCAGACTGACCTTCATTTTCTCTGATGAACTACATCAAGGCTTTCATGCGTTCCCATAAACTGATGCTGCTCTTCTGTGATGTGTCGTTTTTGACCAGAAGTACAATGTTTAATTCTTATAGTATGAAAATACTTCGCATTTACCCAGACTGTACTTATCTGCAGAATATTGATACATATGCCCACATTTGTATTGAAAGTGCCACTACAAATAAGTCATCCCCAAATTAACAGACAGGTTTTCACCCTACTCAGACTACTTCTAATAGGGAATTACAGGGGGTCTAAAATGACAGGTCTAGTCCTATGGAGGACAAGTGAAAACGCATTCAGTTAACCCTGAATGATAGTTTACTTACTCTGTGGTATCTGGTGAAATCATGTTATTAAAAAAGTTTTATTTTAACATTTTGCACAAAATAAAACTAGGGCTTTCCTTTAAAAGAAAAATGTTGTATAGAATATCACAGAATCACAGAATTCTTAGGGTTTGAAGGGATCTCTGGAAATCATGTAGTCCAACCCCCACAGAACTATGTTACCAACTAGTGTTGTTATCAAAATTCCTCCAAACATCTCAATGTAAATTTTACATATTGAAATATGAAGGGTAATTATTACTTAAAATTCTTCTTGAATAGATGCAGAATGACAAGTTTTTGATGTGATGCTTATTGTACATGCTAAAAAGCCATCCTACACTTGATACAAATTTCACCAGTGCTAATGTCCAGCTTGAGGTCTAATCTACATCCTTTCTTTGGTTACTCTAAATAAATGACATTTACTCTTCAATATTCTTTCATGCAATAGAACATGACAGCTAGCAGAGATCTGAAGAGATTATTAGTTGTTTCATCACTATAAAACTTACTTTGCACTGTTTTATACTTCTTTTACTGTTTATCGGCTTAATCATTTAGCTTTTTAATTCCTTCAATACATCTGTAACCCTGTGCTTGTTATCATTCTTTGGACCTTGAAAGACAATGGATGTGAGCAAATGTGGGCCACAGTCCAGACAGACTGTTTTACATTGCTCCAGTTTCTTTTCTATAGTCTTGTACTTCCCTCTCTAACTGGGTCCTAACAAAAGTGCAAGCTTTTGGAAAAGTGTATTTTCCCTGAGGGAAGTTAGGCCAGTCTGACCTCCTCAAATCATACTGATCAAAGTGATGTACAGATTTTCAGAAATGCACACATACACAGGCTTTCAAAGTGTTTGTTCTGGAACTGATATACAGCAGAGTCAATAATTCTCAAGAATTCCTCTGACTTCTCTAAGAGCGAGTCTATATGTACTTGCTATTTTTATTCAGTGTTTATCATTGTCACATGCTGCTATTTCACGCACTCTTTCATCTACAATGGCCAGATAAATACCATCTGGTTATGCTAAAGCCTTCAGGCAGAATAATAAAGATGTAGATGTGTACATAATGCTCTTTCAGGTGCAAGAATGATAACAGTTCCCACGTCCCACGAGACCTGCCCCTTAACACCAGACAAAGCTGGATGTGAACGCTTAGCATATTTATTCAGAAGGGGGAAAACTAGGTTCTCATCCTTTCTTCCCAAACTTATTTCTGCTTTTCACTTGATGACAGTGTAGTAAAACAGTATCAACAAATTCATCACAAGAGTTTTTCCTCCTCCTTTCCCTTCTAAATAGTTCTTCCAGATTTCAGTACCTGAGATGTCCTTCAGCTGTGCCGCAGTGCCCATATGATTATTTGCATCTTATTGTAATGACCACAAATAAATACTGCCTAGCAGCGTGGTCCTCCCCAACAGGACCACGATGTTCTGTCATTAATGATCTGGACAAGCCATCTTCCGGAGAGAGAGAGAGGGGAGAAACCTGTGGGAAATTGCTATTCTTTAGAAAGGCTGCCATGCGCCAGATAAACTTCCACTGGAAACGTACCAAGATCCAAACTTGTAATGAAAGGGAATGAATAAATGGTAGGGGAAAAATTCCATCCATTGGTTACAACTGGATATGAAGCAACAGCAGAAAGCAACATCCCTGTGTAAAGCTAATCTAATCTTAGTCACTGTCGAAGACTAATCAAATTTGATGTCTTCTAAAACAAACTTGCCACTGGAAAGAGCCAAAAAAATATTAACATGTATAAGTAGTGACAAAAAGTTCAACACATTTAAAAGTATATACTATAATAATTTGCCTGCTCTAAAATGGCACTATGTTGTATCAGGTATGTCTGGCATTCACTGTTGTTCTCATGGTGAAATGTCTATTTTCCAGCTCCTAGTATACTATGCTTTGTTCTAATCCTACTGAGCAAGTCAACATTATGATATTTAAGCTTGCTGGACTTAAAAAAAAAAAATTAAAAATCGAATTTTGTTAAGAAAGACTATTTAGACTAAGAGTTGCATACTACAAAATTTAAAAAGCAATTCGCTTTTTTTCAGAATTTTTTTCCCATTCACAGTTTGCTAACACAATTTCTCAGACAAAGTGTGCTAGTACTCCTCACAGTCACTAAAATGTTCTTTTTAACCTGCTTTGTTTACTACTGAAGACAGCAGCCAAGAGCTGACGATGTCCCAGGTAAATATGAGTTTTTCCTGAAATGGCACAGGCTCTTCTGAGGAACTGAGATTTATAGAACTGAAAGCAAAATGCATTTCAAGAAACACTAGATCTGTGTGGAATTCAGATTTCATTCACATGGGAAATGTCATAGTATGGGAAATAAAGTCCTCAAGTAAAGTTGTGTTTATCAGAAGTTTGTTTTCCATGCAATAAATTTCAATCAGTGTTGCTAGATTGAAAAAGACATGTCAACCTTATCTTTTAAAAATTACCAGGATTGTACTGCCATTTTATTCGGATGAGAATGAAAAACAAAATTCTCAACCAGCACTGACACAAATATGAAATGTTCATATGAAATAAGATGTCCTTTTCACGTGTGCATAACTCATTTTAGCAGTGTAAAAGAGAAATAATGCTAAAAAATGTCAAATGAATAAGTACGCCTAATTCAATTCTTGTTATATTCCTGACAGACCAGTTGCTGGACTTCTGCATAACAAACGGTGAAATGATCTTGATCTCTTAAAACAGAAATTGTTTGTCTGCCACTTTGTGTCTGGAGAGCCTAAAAGAATGACAACTATGTTCCACACTGTAATTTGTAAAGTGTTCTTAATCTACATAATTTATATTATATGGAATACATGTGATTGCCACAATAGCATGGAACGCTATGTTGATCTATCATGGATATATCATTCATCTGCTCTGTAAGGGGTAACAGCTGGTTGGCTGCACTTCATTCTGTATTACTGCCTTATTTTTACCCAAGGCTGAACCAGTAATCACCCCAGCCCTAGCGGTAAGCCTGGCTGAAAGATATGCCTGGACTGATGCCATGGAGGCTCCGTAAGGCCGGATGTGGAGTGGCCACCCCAAAGCATCTGATTTCTGCTTGACACCAACACAAAAAACAGCCACCAGGGAAATTCAGCTTGTTGGTTCCCCTTCCATAGTTATACCATGCTTCATGCAAACTGTAAGGTTCAATAGGTGAAGAGGTCTTGTAAGGAATTTGAACGCTTGCCATCTTATCATTAGGTAATGACATTTTAATAGTTTAATTAACCATTAGGCAGTGAGAAGTTCAGCATGAGAATGGTTGAAACTGCCTAGTAATTAAGTCATGAAACAAGATATGCTGCAGGGAAAGAGAAACAATCCTATTTGTTTTGAAGGGGGTCTTAGAAAGGGTTGGGTGATGGGACAAGAGGGAGGCTGCTCAGTCTTCAAAAGGTACTGTAAAAGGGTCAGAAGGCATTTAAAAAAAATAAAAGAACTTTAAATCTTAAAAAGAATTTTTGACATAAAAAATGCCCATTAGGAACAAAATGTACATAAAACAAAACCATCCTAAGACCTTACAGCACAGTACAAGTGTTGAGTTAATATACAGTGTTGATAGTTTTGTTTCTCACCTATCCAAAAGAATTTTAAACAGGGTGAAAATATAAAAATAGACAATTCCAGAATTTCTAATCAACTAGCACCTGGGAAGCAGTTCATGTGACTCAAGGAGTTACACCTGCTAATGAAGTGACATGGAAACAGCTGCACTACAAACTATTTTTAGCAGCAGAAGGAACAAGTCCCAGTGACGCTGGGTGAGCTGAGGAGCAGAGAGTTAGGTAAGAAGCTCCCTGCAAGAGTCGACACTGATCCCTCGCCCAAAAGTCTGGACGGCTCTGTGGAACTACTGTGGCTGTTTTTTCTCACTTGGTATTGGTAGTGCAAAAGACTCAGAAGTGTCACTTTGAGCCGGCCAGCAACAGTCAGTCAGGCATAGATATGGCTGAGTAACACAGCAACTACAAATGGAAAGAAAGACGATCTGGCATTCCAGTAACAGTGCAGGCAAATTATTTCGTTAAAAATAAATTATCAGTCCACCACCAAACATAATCCCTGAAGCTCTCTGTCCCTGAGTTTTCCCCAGCAGAAATCCCAGAACATGTTTTCTGGTTAGATTACTCAAGGAGTGTAAAACCCATCTATTTGATTTTCTTAAGGTCCTGTAGGTGGTTTAGAATACTAAAGCAAGTGAAGCCCACTTGCATAAAATGCTGTTGAGTGTTTGTAAGATCACTGGCTATGTGCAGCACTTTGAAAAATTGTCAGTAAAATACTACTGCTACATATTTTCCCTTTAAAATACGTGCATTTCAGCAATTAGATGTACATGTATACATGTACACATAAGTAGCACAGCAGAGGGAGAGAGAGAGAATTAAGGATGATGCCAAATCCCAGTGCTAGAAGAAACATGAAGGTAAATGGAATCTGCTGCCTATGGCTTCAAGTTCCCTTTGACTGCAAAGAGCACTTGTATTTAGAACTGGAATAGAGAAGCAGAGGGCAAGAATGTCACACGTAACTCCTGTAAAGCCCAGTCACTAGAACGATGCCCTACCAAGGGGCCGTAGGATGGCTGAAGTGCTGTGGAGATTATCTTCAGAGCATTTCAAAGCACCTGAAGTTGGTTTTGTATATGAGCAAGCATATGGCTATAGCATGTCTAATAGGCCTCAACTCACCTGTCATAGATGGTGCCAGTTTTCTTTGCCCTTTGTGGTCCACAGTACCTTCATAAGCCACAGTCACATCGTACACTGCATCCAGATAGTCTTTCATTGTGTCAATGGCTACATGAGTTGCCTTCACGCGTGGAGTCAGTACATGCTTTAATATAGCAAGTCCTAGAGGGGAAAAAAAAAATAATTACAGTGTTTGAAAGTAAACTGGACTACATTCCCAAAAGGAACATCATGCCAAGGAACATCAGCATCTCCCTTCAAAATCACAAGAGGCTTATTTTCAGTCTCAATTCTCAGTTGAGAGAGTGTGCATGTGTACTCAGTGCTTATGCTCAACTGAACACATGTAGAAGATGAAACAGAAATCCTAAAGGACATTAATGATAGGAAGGCTGCTCAATAAGAGTGCCCTTTTTACAACTCCTCACTAGAAGCAGGGATGGTTTTAACATGGCTCATGAGTTATGAAACAGCACTTCTCTTTACTGTTTATGTGTGTCCAACTGAGGTTAAAAAAAAAGAGCAAATTATCTGAGAAATACTAAACACACACAGCATCACCTCCTGAAATTCTGTATCAGAAACAGATTTGACAGATAATCACAGAGAATTTTAAGCACACCTAATGCTCATCCAGCATTTTACTTCCCGAGGACAAATCAATTTAGTGAACATACTGAATCCTAACCTACTCACTATCCCAGCAGAAAACTTAGCAGCAATGGGGGGAAATACAGCACCAAGAACCAAAACCAAGGAGAAAATCTGTGCTTCCCTGCAAACAACCTACTGCAATTGACTTGGCTACTGACAAACTCAGAGTGACAGAAATCAACTTTTGTATTTAACTTTTCCAGGCCAAGCCACAAAGATTGGTATGTCAAGGACACAAGAACGTCAGGTTTAACATCACTCCACACATCTTAACAACAGTATTTCAAATCCATGTTTACTTCAGTTGATCACTTCCACTTAGAACATACTTAAGAATATAAAACCACCCTGGGCTCAAAAGTATATACCTGGTTCTCTTTCCAGAATTTTAATATACAATGACTTTCAAAATGAAAACAAGCAAACAAATAAACCCAAACCAAAAACTTTTTCTTGACCTGAACACAGCTCTTCCACATTTACCTGAAAGGGCTTCTAGAAAAAAAAAACATACTACGTAAAATTTTTCACTATTTTTCTATGTGTATCTTTCTCACAGAGAAGAATCAGAATAAAACTGTGTTTTTTCATTTCCAGCCTATTTTTCATTGGCTTACTCTTCAGTCCATTTTCAAAGAACCATCCATTTGTGAATCCACTGGTTCCTGGTGGGTGAACAGGAAATTTTTCTAAACCAAAGTATTGTGGTATTGCTTTTGATACCTTTCTGCTTGCAAAATCAATTCAAAAGACTATGTTATGTCCTGATTTTGTACTGAACTCCCTTGATGGGTAAAACATACTTTGATCTAAAATGATGAAAATACCTAGTGTAAGATAATGCTAGCTTCTACACCACTCTAACATTATTAAGAGTTGAAAATTTCAATGTAAATCACTATATTGATTTCTTAATATTTGCTAAGAATCTCCTTTTCTGAATGCAAAGATAAAAGGCTGTTTATCAGCACTCCTTCTGAAGCCACTGTTCCATGCTTTACTGGCAATAGTGATAACTGTCTATGCAAAATGTTATATGAATCATGTAAATATTTTGAAGCATAACATGGTGGTAGTGTTTTCTTAGCTTGTGAACTGTTGCATCAAACAGCTAATTATGTTATGTTTCAAAATGTTTACTCTGTAAATGAAGCACCGAATTGTCTCGTGCTGTGTCAGCAATGATACTAGTGTGGACATGACACTCAACACAACTCTTGCTGAGCCAAATTCCCAAACATGCTCTAAAAACACTGTAATTCCTTTCCTGCCCAACTCATCTTCCCCTCCACCAAACTATTACATGAGGAAGAAAAAGGGAAAATTCAGTGAGAGCTGAATTCTCTAGACAAATTATTATGTTACGTATCTATGACTATTAACTGCTGATTTTTTTTAATCCATGGCCAGTTCTGGTGATGAAGATGGTCAGTGACAATCTGTGAAGGGCAACTGTAGAATAAGCCACTCTTATTCCACATGCTGTCAGTGAGCTCCTGAGAGTTTAAGTACAATATGAGTATGTACCTAAATAAAATCAATAAAGAAAGTCCATAATCCATTATTCAGAAACACTACAGTGCATGACAAACATGCAGCAACACCAGTTCAGCACATCCTTTTAAAGAATCAATTTTATAAAAACATTACCACATATTCTTGCAATTACTTACGATCTTTGCTAAAATCAACATAACAGAATTTAAATCCAAGTAGTTACAGTATAGTTACCTTGGCAAGCTGCCTGCATCCAATTCACAAAACATACTGTGCTTAAACTGTTTTTAATGTTGTGCAATACAGTTAGGACCCTCTGTCAAAGTATTTAAGGTCATGAGATTTTATTTTAAATGCCAAAGAAAATGAACTAGATACTACTAATATTGTAATGCTCTACCTTAAAAAGCCATAGCTTTGCTCTTCAAACTTTTGAATGATAGACATAAAAAAAAAAGAAAATCTGAAGAAATATCACGAGCAATGATACTTCAAATATCATCCATTTACTACATTATTGTAAGATGCAGAAAGTCTGCAAGAAAATGGAATGAAATACAATAATTACTTTGGCAAGTATGAAGGCCCAAATCATTAACATCTATAGAACTGAATTTTTCATCTAAACACAAACTAACAAAAAGACACTCAACGAAACATCCATTTATCTAACTTCACCAGGGTGAAGTAACATACAACAGTAGCTAAGTACAACTGTATGTAGAAGATTGCCATCCTCTTCGGTTCATCCAGGCCAAAACCTCAAAGAGCTGTTCAGTACAGGCAGGCCATCCACATTTTTAGAGCTGGACTTTGTTAGTTGTTTTCCACCCCTGATATGCACACACCACATTTTAAAATGAAAACAATAAAAATCCTCAGCTCTAAATGAAGAATACTCTGTGTATTACATTAGCATTACCACATTTCATCAACAAAAGTTAAGGGCTCGCTGAAAGTGGATGTCAGAATTAGTTTGAGGTCTCCACATCTCTCTTCCCTCCCCATGAAACCATGTACTTGAAACTCAACTTTCAAGTACACAAAAACTGAAACCAGGGTGAAAACCAATGAATTGATTCCAAGACCAATGAGATCTTTCCTTTTCCATGTGAATGTGTGTGCAGTGACGATATCAGACTGAAAGCTCTGCATCTACATGCAATGTCCCAACTACTCACCCAACTCTTGAGTTCCCACCAGCTTTCTGGAAAGCCTCCAGGGATTCAAAGCTTCACATATTGAAACCAGAGTCCATAGTTAGACTTATAAAATAACAAATGGTGGGAGAGCTCATCCATTTGTATGCTAGTATTCCATCGACTTACAGAAATAGGACTCAGCTGATGGCAGTATTAATAAACTACATGCACTTGTAAAAAGTGTTTTTCTGTTACCATGAACTGAAGTATACAGGAAATGCAACTTATCTCCTCAGAAAGAGTATGACTAGCCCACAGCAAGGCATGGGAGACACCACACATTGGTACAGTTTCTTCCATCATGGGTATCTACAGAAATACAACGTAGCTTCTTGTTTTCCTAACTTAATTTCCTAAGGATAACTTTTAATAACACAGACCCTTACTTCATTCTAATGATTGGTCTCAAATGCTACTCAAGGTCCATAACCCACTCTTCTTTAAAACTATATTCTTTATCCATATCTCACTGAGCACTTTTAGACTAAGCCTGCTTTCATGCAAGTGTAGAATAAATACCACCAAAAGCTATTTTCTTTAGAGACAATTCTAAATAACTTTTATGGATATTGAATGCTTTGAATTGCATTAGCATACAATCAAAAACTAATGCCAAGATCTAGAAGGGAAGCATTTTCAATTAGCTCCGTTGAAACACATCTTTTTTACATGACCTGTAAAACAATTTTGAGATAAGCATATCCTGCATACACAAACATCTTAGAAGAAAGCATGATAATTGTCAAGATAAACTTTGCATTAAAAAATATTTACATTAGCAACTTTTCTGCATAAAACCTGCAAAGAAGATAATAAATGAATACCTTAAATGTTTGCTTGATGAAATGACCTTTGCTAGAAATCAAAGAGTAATACAAAATTCCAAAAATGCCTTTCACCAGGGAAGATTGTTTTGTCTTCATTCAGCAAAAACAAGCCAAGTTACATTTAAGAAGCTTCTGATCCCTTTGGCTTTGACTTTTCAGAGTTAGTAATATTAGGAGTAGGAGGGCTTTGGATTATTTCTATTTATTTTCAAATTTTTAAAATTCCATTTATTAACATTTTGATAAAATTCATATTCTACTAAGCCTAAGAAATTTGTGGTGTTTGGGGTGTCCTGCACAGGGCCACGATTCAGACTCAATGATCCTGACGGGTCCCTTCCAACTCAGCATATTCTATGATTCTGTGACTGACTACTACAAAATGATAAGAAATAGATGTGTTGGGTACATATACATGAAATAAATTTTATACCAGAAGCTGGTACAAAAAATAATAATCTTGTATTTTGCAGGGTTTATAGACATTTTTCTCTGTAGTCCAATATTGTTAAAAAGACTCAGGCTTAAAAGATTTACAGTTTGAATTAAATAGATGCAATAAAAACTACCACTTCTATTATTATTACAAGCTTAGTTAAATCCCCATGAAAATATGAGTGCCATCTACATATTAAGACTCCCTGGACTCAGCAATTCAAGCTCACTGACTAGTGTGGAAGAAGTCCTGTACTTTTAAGATGCCTAAACCCATAGAACAGACTCCGAAAGCTCTATTCGTATCACCAGTATGTAAGCTGAATGAATGACTGCATCAGACTTTGAAGATAGGAATCATGTTGGCTGACTACTCCCACACAATGGAATGCAAACTTGATTACTGACTATATACTTAAATACTGGAAATTGGAAGGCAAAAGCTCAGGAGACAAGGGACAAAACACATGCCATCACATTCTTAGTTCTTCGAGAGAGCAGAGGAAGAAATATTTAATTTGATTATGGGAATGTTGCAAGATGTACCATTAGAAACACAGGAGTCTCCAGCCATACTGAAACATGGAGGGAGAGCCCATGCTGGTAGCAATTGCTGGAACCATCTCACGCAGGCACCTACTTTGTGCCAGGAGAGGATGATGAGGTGTATCAGGCTCAAATCCAGCTACGTGGCAGATATGCCCCTTAGCTTGGAAGCCTCCACCAGAAATGAGAAAACTTAACACATACCTACATCTGATATTCTAGCAACACATGGTTTATGTGGCTTGCTGTAGCTGTAAAATCCCAGGAAATATTGTTATTTTGGCCAAAAATATAAATACTAGATTAATTTTCTTAAGTCCACAAAATTTAACTTGTTCTATGATTAACTCCTGCATTAATCCTACCACAAATAACCAAACAGCTTAGAGACATAATTTTTGCTTTCATTTTTAAACGTCAGAAGTTCCTTTCCCAATGCAATCAAACAAACATATTCTGAGTTTACCTTCTATCCCAGGTAAGATTTTGATCTGAGGGGAATCTTCTGCCACTTGTAAAAGGTTTGAGTAATCCTTCAGTTTTTGGAGGTACTAGCATTGCCCTTAGATAACAACATTCTCAGTTCATCACCATAAAATCAGTATTCCTGGCAGTAAGCAACTTTCTGTTGCTTGTTTTCACTGAATACAGTTGTAGACAGAACTTACAATGGACCCATCCTGTGTGTTTGATTTGCTTCTTTCATAAAGAAAACCATCTGCTCTTGCTAGAAATCAAGAATTTGTGTAGAACTCCAGCCCTATGGCAAAACAAGCTGAAACATGAATTACTATTGGTATTTTTAAATGTTGTCTCTCTTTCAAGGGCTACCTCAAGGTTAAATTTTTTTGCTGCTTGATATCCTTCCATCCTATTCACATAGAGTTAAGATTTATTTATATATTCGTATAAATGAGTGAAGACATAATAGCTGAAATCAGCAATGTCACAATACTTCATTGTATGTCAATCTCAGCTTTTTAAAATTTCATTTAAAATATCTTTTTGTTGAACTGGTCCTAGGACCAACTGTAAAGAGCCAGAAACTGTATCCAGAACTTAAAAAGAACATCAAGATATGAGACACAGCTCATCAACTGGTCCCACTAAGAGCAGGTAATTAAGTTAAGCCCAAGAATTCTGCCTAAACCAATGAATCTTCTCTAGAAGAGGATGCAGCTCATGGAGAGTAAAAGTACAATCCCATACAAACCTTTTTATACTCCCTCTCCGCAAAACTACTAAAACATATACACACACTAATGTCAAAACCAGTATTTCAGACAGCATCATAAACACTGAGTTATGCTTGTGCTCTAGGAATAGCTTTGTTATCTTTAGGGATAAGAGCTCTGGTTCTAACATGGGTTTCTAGTTTAATTCTTCTTAATTAAACCACTTTTTCCAATATTACACTTGCAGTATTTTCTCAATACAAACTTGAGCAAAAATGTAGGGAAAAAAATCATTTCAACGTGCAAAACAAACAAACTTCATGTCAGTAAGGCCCACACTGAAGCACTGTGCTGTGTAACAAATATACTAAGATGACAAAACTAAATTATTAGACTTCATTATCCCCACAAAGAATGAAGTGCAATTTTATTTAAACCATAGGTTACAGTATGCCCTCCTCATTCCTATGGCCAGCAGAACTACTGGGTGCTACTACCCTTCCTAAAACTGTATAAAGTAAGAAGACTCCGGGATCTTTTGGACAAGCATGGAAAGGTTTCTGACCCAGCTCAGCACTCCCAGAGAGCACAGCCATTGCTCAGCCTGCCCGTGGCGAGGTCTGTGGCCATGGCTCCCACACTGCAGCCCCAGCACTCAGCCAGCACCATGGGGACACTGGAGTTGCTGAGGGCAAGCCACGAGCCAGGGCCAGCAGCACTGCACAGCAGCAGGGTGGGACCCTGGGGACTTGTAATCACATCCTGCCAGCAGCCACATGGAGCTCCCCATCCCCACAGCTCCCGGCATCCTGGGATGTGCCCTGGGCTTGTATGTGCTCAAGGCTCAGCCTTCAGAACAGTCTGGTTCTGCTCTCAGTTCTGCTTCTCAACACATTTGCACGAGGGATGCTCCAGTTCCAGGGAGCATCCATCTCTGCATGGACATGCAGTGGAGCAGGTGCCATGGGAACACAGACTGCTTCCCATTTTCCCCACATAAAAAGTGGGGCAGAGGCCAACAACAAAAGAATTAAGCAGTGGGGAGAAGCAGATCAAGAAGACTCTGCAACAGAATTGGAGATGCCTCTTGTTTAATAATTATTTGTCGTGAGAGTTTTTAAAAGGAGTAATCCTTGCAAAATAAAAACAGACTGGTACTGGAGAGAAAAGCAGTAGAAGAAACAAACAGGTGCTCTGAAAGCACAGAAGGAGCGTTTTACTCTTTTGCAGAATGCAGAGGTATAACTAAAAGGTGAAATAAAATAATAGTAAAACAATGAGAGCCTTTTCCCTGAAAAAGAAGGAGAGAGAAAAAAATCCTATCAAACACCCCTCTCCCTCTGAACTCTCAAAGAACCACCAACCTAAATGAAACATTTGACTTTCATTTCCGACAGGAAACTGAAGCGATGAACAAATACATTATGACTTCAGCTCTCCTGCTCATACACGCAAACAAATTGCATTCCTCCCATGGAGAAGGAAAGCTTATATCCTTTTGGACAAGAGTTAACAATACTTAATAACTTGATTATATCAACAGGCTGATTCACAGACTTGTGAATTCATTTCAGTATGTCACAGAGATGAATTTACCAGACCTATTTGTTATTCTTTGTTTACTTTTAGAGAGACTTATTTCACTTTCGGTCAACAGGAAAAAACAAAATCAGGAAACATATTCACTGAACTGTTGGAATTGAAGTTTACGTGCATATGATGTGAGAAAATATGAAAAATCTTGGGACTCTTGGATTTTTCGCAAGTCTTTCCAAAGATGAAGTAATTCCATCTGTGGTTATAGAGACAATGCCAACAATCAAAGCAACTCCTCAATAAAGTTCAACCAAGGAACAGTGAGACTGGAAGGTGAGAGAGGAACAAAACCAAAATGCCATAGGAGTACTGACACTAATTAAAAGTGAAATGATGGAAGACTCTTTCTTTCAAGGAACAACAAGCTCTATGCAAAATATTCTTTATTTTGACTAACAACTGTAATTGGAGCTAGGAGCTACAACATCAACTTAGACAGACCAGTGCCCTGATTCAGTGCAGGCAATTCTTACAACCTGAAGGAGCAAGAAAATAAGTAAATACACACCTACGGGTGGAAACTACAGCGAGCCTTCTGGAGTACTGTTACTATTGTACATTGTGAAATGCATGAGATGTCTACATATGAACTACTATAATCTTACTCTGCAAGAGAAACAGTAGTTTATACTATTTTAAACCTTTAAATACCAATCATGCAGGTTTAAAAGTCCAGTTCAGGTCAGACGATCTTCATATTACGTAACAATTTTATATAATATATGTTAGCACCGTAACAAAAGAATTATTTCAAAATTTTTTTGCTTACCTTCCTTTTCAGCAAATGATTGACTATCCGCAATGACTTTTGGTATTTCTGGATTGTAACGAGTCCCCTCTGGAAAAATCACTAAATACATCTGTGGAATTAAAAAAGAAACAAAACAGACAAGTTCTTATAATGAATGCAAACTGACTGCTTTTACAAAAATTATCAACACTTGATAGGTCCATATTGTATTTAGCTCACACCACTGACTATTTTAAGGATTGAAAGAAAATCAGAATACTTGAGCTAAAATTTCTTAGCTCTAAGATACTGTTTGAGGCTCAAAATAATTTCCTTTGAAAATACACCCTAAAAAATACTGCATGTGATTTAGAAAGGGAGATAGCATGTGTCAACAAAAGTCAGCAAGTCAAGAGCAGCTGATATCAACAAGAGGATCAGTTTTAAGAGATTTTGAAAAGATAGACAAATACATCACAAAGTGATCAATTTTTTTCTTTACTAGTGATCTTGCGTCTAGTCTTTCCTTATACTGAAATATATGATAGTTCATTCATATTCAGAAATACTATTAATTGAAATTATGATAGATTTTATGTGCCTCTATGTCTCTCACTGCCTTGGATATTAAATATATTAGCAACTCAAACTCATAGTTTAGCGTAATTTGAACTTTAAAGTCACATTCCTTTAAGCAGGCATATCTGCAAGGTTATATTTCCCAAGTAAATTCATTTCCTTGCCTGTTCAGCACCAAACTATCTGTGGGTTCTCAAATCACTACAGAGATAAAGGTTGCCTAAGTACCTGCATATCTGTCTGTAAAATTATGTACCCAAACAGGAGCAGTCAAATTTGACAAATTTTCCACCTTCTTTTGAAACAGGACAGAGGGGTTTTGGGGTTTTTGTGTATCTTGCATAATCTCCTACAAACAAAGCTGACACAAAACATCACTTAAATAGTGGAAATTTCATATTGGGGGCTCATCTGCAGAAGAGACTATGGCCACAAATGATAACTGGTAGGAGCTGAACATGACACATTCATAGTAAAATGCCTACTGTAAATACTTAATTTATTAACTTTGCAGAAAGGAGTCTCAAGAAACATTTGAAAGAAAACAAGATAATGGATTTACAAAACAGTCCAAGGAATATTACCAGTGATTAGACGGAGACTTTGATAATTGGAGTGCATATCATGTAAAGATGCAAAGTTAAACAAAAACTCAGAAAGAGACACACAGAAATGTAACTTTGTGCTTCTGGCCCACAAAACATCAGTGTGTGCTGGTATTTCCACTTAATGATTGCAGAACAGCTATAGAAAGGGCTGAATGCCAAAAGACAGCCCCCAACAAACGACCTCTCCAGAATCACCCCACAGTGAGGAAGGTTGAAAGATGCACTAAAATGCAGAGGTGGGAAGAAATCTAGGAAATGTGCCAACCAGAGAAGCCAGCTGGAGCTCAAGAAAAAGGAGAACTGAGTACATAGCCTAGAACTTGACAGAGAAAAAAAAAAAGAAAATAAATATTAAAAATAGCAAATCCAGTGTCAATAGAGTAAAGAGACATAGAGGAAAGGCTGTACTTGTCACAGTATGTTTGGGGTAAACTGACAGACTGCAGAGGCAGGTGAAGTCCAAGAATGTTCAAGGACCAACAGAAGTCCAAGATGCATACAGATTTAGTGGTGAGAGAAAAAAGAAAGTGGGTTTAAGAGTCAAGGAGCTTACTTTTGCATATATAACAGCAGCATAAGTACAGGGACAAGTACAGCAATCCTTGGATCCAGCTGCAGTTCACACTTCCCCCAGTCATCTATACATTTCATCTATGAAGTCTAATGTTGAGATATTTAAGTGACTAGGTAAAACTTTTCAGATGTAGCTGGAAAGGACATAATATTCAAATCCAGATGCATTTTTTTTCTTTTCATAAATGTGCTTATGTTCAAATCTTGTAATCTGGCTGCTTAAAATGATCCTTCAAGATGAGGTGTTCCAACCCTCCATCCCCATTAAAGACTGCATTGCTCAGCTCTAAAGGGTAATACAGTGACTGTAACAGGTAAAAGAGCAAGGGAAGTGAAGCACACAGCACAGGACAGGAACACCACTCTTGGTACGTACGACAGCACTTACAAGCAGGCAACAATGTCACCGGTCTCAAAAGCAGATAATCACCCCCAAAAGCTGATTATACAACAGGGAATAGTATCTACTTACTCCAGTCCTATGTGTGTAATACAAACCAGGGACTGAAATTATATCTTACTTATTCTTGTAAACCCCTAAAACACAAGCAGCCAAACAGGTGTGTTGACCAGAATCTGAATATCTCTGAATTGAAAGCATACCAACAAGACAGAGAAGTGGCCTTTGCTTTAAATTCAGCACATATTAACCTACTATGTAGCTCATCAGGACTATTTTAACAGTAAAATTCATGAACGTAAATAGATGACTTACTTATACTCACATACAATCCTGCACAAGACAAAGGTATCCTGCCAGTACAGTTCAGCCTACCAGAACCACTTGTATGACTGGCTTTTCTCCCACCATGGGCAGCAGAAGTTAAATCCTTAAGCACTATTTCCAAAGACTGTAAGAACTACAAATCTCTAAGACTTTAATAACTAAATAAGCTCCCCTGAACTTTGAATAAGAACTTGTAGAAGCATTTTAATTGCCTAGAAACACTAGCTGCAGTTTAGGCCATTTTTAATACAGATTTTTCAATTAGGGCAATTAGCTACATAAAAGTTACACACTTTATTGCTGCGAAATACAGTGCTCATGTTCAAAATGTCAGAGATAGTTTTGGATTACTGCAGTCCGCGATTCACTGAGACATCAGTTTTAACCCAAGCAATAGGTCCCTATGATCTATGAATGTGGTACTTTCGTTCCTTCTGTGGAATGGGTGAGTGTCAATAAACTTGGTATCTCCCATCAATTTGAAAGCTCCAAGGAGTGGATCAGGATTAATTTAGTAGAAGCCTACTGATTCTTGTTGGAGCCAGATAATCAAAAAAGATGCAGGGGCTACCTGAAGAGTCCCCGGTGCAATGTCAGTGCACTTGCCACAACCCACATACGAAATGAATGGAAGATGGTAACTGCATTGTTCCAAAGTCTCACAGGCAAAAAGAAACAGCAATGGCACTAAGGGGGGCCGTGCTTCCAGAGACGGGATAGGGCAGCTGAGGAAGTCCCTGAGATAGATCAGAGTGCCACGAATTGAGCTGGTATGGGTGGAGCAGGGGAAAGCAGCGAAACGACTATCAAGTCCCTGGAATACAGAACAACTATAAACATACAGTAAGAAAACGTGGCCAAGGGCTCTGCAGAATGTCCTGGAGTGAGTAGCTGCTACTCTGTAGAAGAACACAGGGCATCAAGAAGTGGTAACTACTGACTACAGATATCTTGCATTTACTGTGCTGTTCCCAGGTGACAAGAGGAAAACAATTAAATATTTTTATTTACAAAATTCAAAATTGTCTTAAACAATGCACTTGCTTAATTTTAATATTATTATTACTATTACTGTACCTTGACAGCTAGACAGATTCATATCTGCATCCATTTAGACCACTGCCTAGAAAGTATGCTTCTAGTGAACTGGATAAGAAATATTACCACTCAGATCAATAACTGAAAAGGATATGGTACGAGAAAGCCTATCTGCTGTAACTGGAACAAAACACAAAAGGTTATGTGGGAAAAGCAGGCAAGGACATCCGTGATTTACAATTGCCAGGGATTTGCAAATTAGTAACTATATCACAAAATTTTTACACTAAGCCTCATAGCAGTTGTATTGATGTATGTCCTCTCCATGCCTTTATTGTTTGATTGGCATTTCTTCACATGACAATGATTTAGTCTATGACTGAATGAGTGACAAAACCAAAACACATAGTAATCAGCTAAATATGGGTTGTACAGGGTTAAATTCCACATCTCAGAATGCAGATTTCCTACTCTTGATGCATGATAAAAAAATAGAAGTTACATTTTCAATTACCACATTGAATAGTTTGCTGTTCAGAAGAGTTAACTTTCTTTATAAATCAAGTAGATTGAGCATATCAAGTGTCAGCTGGATACTCATTCATCTTGGGCTTACATTAATCTATGGCTTACATTAAAATAACATTAACACAAGTGTTCTTTAAACACTGTGATAGTCTATGCTCTCACAACAAGAGATAAGATTGCAATTTGTTAGCAATCAGTCAAATTTTATGGAATTTTAAACCAAATCACATAACCTTGAGTGAGTTTAGCAACAAAAGGCCCAATAATGCACCATTTAAGTGTATAATTCAATGACAGTTTGAGAAGCAACGTGATTTCCAGAAATATGTAAGAAAATATATTAGCTCAAGATCCCCACTAAGAAAACACAGGTGCAACAGTGTTTCAGTCTGGTATCAGTTTTGTGCCTGTCTGACACTGTTGTGCTGTATCTGCGAAGAAGCGTGGACTGGCTGCGAACCAGAGGGCAGGAAAAGGGGCTGTTCATAGCAGACAGGTGGTGGGTGGAAGTTGTAAGACAAGGTGAGCAAGGAGAATCGTGCAGTCCACCACTGCTGCACAAAAGGAGACATGCCAGAGCACTAATCCAGTTCTACTGTGCATGTAAAAGGCCAAGAGGGAGCCTTACTTCGTCTGTCAGTTCTAACTCCAATTTACTTGTCATTAATAATAATAAAAAAAAAAGCCCACAGTGAAGGGGTAAAGAGCTTGCTATGCTGAGGAGAACAAAAGACTGGTTCTGTCTTCCTACACATCTTCAATTTCTTAATGCGAAAAGGGACGGCTCCAGACAGACTGAACATTAATCATCTGGATTCTTTTGTTTAAACTGTACGTGGAGAGAAACTGTAAATAACAATGTGACCCTTAACACAGATTCCTGTCCATCTCTTCTTTATTGGAATATAAATCTTTCCTAAGCAGCTGAAAGGCCAGCTCATCTCTAGCACTACATTAAAGAAAGAACTCTACCACGTACACACAGAATGACTAAGCTACACCAGCTGCCCACTAAACTGAGGAAAAGTCCACCCTGAGCTGTAGCACACAGTGCATAAAAATTCCAGTCATAGATTAGCTATTTTTGCATGAAGCTGATGAGTTCAGGGCGTACTTGCTTCACTGATCAAAATGTCTTCATTTTAAAAGCAATACGGTTGCTTGTGAATGTCATGATAAGTTGCAGAACTCCATTAATAATGCAGCAAGGACACAGGTTATCATGTTCTTCTCACAGTAGTAACTGTAGGTTAAAGGTCGTTTAATAGCATCTACATTTAAATTCTCAGATAAAGTGGGCTATAGGAAGTGTAGTCTTCCCTCAAATGACAGCTCAATGCTCTGTGTCTTTTACTCCTGCAGATGCAAACATCTGCCTCAGTAAATGGGCTTTTGACAACTTTGGTTTTGTAAATTTAAGTGTCACTCCCTATACGGTTTGACTGAGACATTTTAAACAATTAATTTCTGCAGCGGTTACACTTATTTCTCTTCTATACTGCAACACCTGATAGTATGAGGCAAATGGCAACAACTGCCTGGTATGCATGTCCAGGTTCTGTGCTCATTTCCAACACCACCAACTCCCAGAGAGCTAAACTGCAGCAAAAACCAAGTGTACCCAAGTGGTCCCACATTTATTAGGCATTAGCTTTGATAGGTTAAGCATAGGCTTTCAATCTACACACAGCTCAGGAGGGAGAAGAAAGCTGATTCCACAAACAAGGACTTCTGGATTTATCTCACTTATTAACCACATGGAAAGCAGAACCCACATCAGTTGTACCTTTAAAGAAAAGCTTTATGCTTAAATCTCTCCTTACATTGCAACTGCTCTAAAATGACACACTGCAGCAAGACTGAACACCAATTGCAGGTTTCCAAGGACATAATTAGATGGGTTTCTAGGCACGTCTTCACCAAGATTGTATTAAAAGAAAAATACACATTTTTATAAAGGAGATTAATTTAACACAGACTTTGAATTAAGACTCTTATCACAATGAAAACCTTATAATAAGAACAAACCCCTGCTTTTTAGGAGGTGCAAAGGGAAGCCAGAAAGCCAGACTCAAGCAGAAGCTGTCTCTTTAGCTAGCAAGAAATCCATGGGCCTATGCAGGAAAACGCCTTGCTGGGTTATTTCATCTAGACTAACTAAAATGAACTTAACCTGCAGGGGGAAGAATTGCTTAGGGGGATGACTACAAGTACGTTTCATACATCTTGCAAGTGGCCTTTGCTTATTCCATTACACCTCAAGTTTTACAGCTAGTAGAATCTTTACCAATGACATATGGCAAATAATGAGGCAACACAACCTCTTTACATCTCAGGACCCTCCCTGGCAATGAGGGTGTGAGCTGCCACCACTGAACATGACCATCTTCTCCATAGACATCACTGATTAGATACTGGACAGCAAAAGTTTGGTTGTTATAATGTATTTCTGGCCTAACTTATATGCTAACACCTAGAACTTTCTTTACTTAATTAAAACCAAAAAATCATGCTAAATCTTAATTCAAGACAAAGAGTTTGAGCACTGTCTGAAATAGGGACACTTTACATATTTAAGCCTCTCAGTAAGCACAAGGTCAATTTACTTTTTCAACACAGACACATGAAAAACATAAACTCACTATCTCCAAATAAGAAAAAAAAAGACTATTATGAATGTCAAAACAACCCATGAACTTTTTTTACCCAAGTCTCAGCTTATAAAAGTTTTGACAATATGTGGAGTCTAAGTCCTAATAACACAATTTTAAATAAAAGGGAAGTTTAACTGTTCTATATCAAGGCTTGCTTAGTTATTTTTTTGCAGCTTGGCCAAAAAGGCAGAAAAAAATTTAACGCACAGCAAGTAATGGAAGCAAAGCACAGTGATTCTAACCACTGAGCCACAAACCATACAGGGAGTCATGAGAAAAGTCACTTGGCAGTAACAGTAATTCTTCAAATAGAAAATTATCAAGAGTTTGTTTTGGGTTTTTTTTCCTCCTCCAGGCATAGCAGACAAAGTTATTCAATTCTAAGATGTCACTGCCATTAAAAATGATTGATCGTTGTGATGACTAATTAACATTTGGTAGGAAAGGTTCTTGACTTTTAGAAGTCAAGAGTATCAGTCTCTGACAAGCACACAGTAGTCAAAATGTTGTCTTTTGGAACAGAGGGTTTCTACTTTGAAACAGTGGTTTCTCAAGGAAGGTACTATAGTTCATGTCCTAAGTCCAGATCCCCCTTGTCCTCTACACAGAGGATCACAAGATTCCTATCAATCATAAAGAACCAGTCAAATTTTCCTCAGTTTAATTAGAGGTATCACTCTAATCACAGAAATTAACTGTAAAAACACAGAAAGAAAACAAATCCATGATTACCATCTTAGTAGTTTGTGGATATCGGGCATGGCTCTTTTCTCCAACAAGCCTTTGCCATTAAAAAAGTCAAAGAAATGAGAAGGAAGGTATAAGCTTACTGGAGTCTCAGCTTTCATCTGGGCCCGCAACTTCTCTCTCATTTCTTTCTCATTGAAATTGGCACTTCTTTTTACATACACTCCTCCATGCTATCAGAAAGAGAGAAAAAAAGAAAAACATTAAATATTTAAGTAGTTTAATGTAGAATAGTTCATAGAAGAACAAACAAGAGACAATGACAAATCACCTTTATGACTCACACTGCAAATTGCCCACAAGACATTTTCTCCTATCACGAAAACATGTGAAGCTAATTTTACATTTGCATATAATTTAGCTCACAAAATCTGTTTAAATAAAAATCAGATCTAAAAAACCCCCAATGCATAAGACTTTTGAAATGTCTTGTTTAAAGGTGTTAAATAGTTAACTAGAAGATGGCATTAGAAGTGACCCCAGGGTATTTATTCCCAACAACGCTGACATGCAGCTTCATTTGTGTATCAAGAGAAAATCACAGAACTGAAGTTACTCACTTTCAAGCACTTACAGGTCAATGCTTTCAATTTTATGTGCCCGCTCTTAAGTAGTAACTAGTGCAACTACTGGGAATGCAAGTATCATACTTCTACATACAAAATTTATGAATAGCACAAAAGTAACTAGTGTAGGTCTTGAAAACCTCCATGCACTTCACTAGAGAATCAAACTTCTAATAACGAAGTCATATATCAACATAATAATCGAATAAGTAAACCAAAATCTTCAGAAGACAAAAAATTTTATAGACGTATTTTTACTGAAAACTATTATTAAAAAGTTAAACTATGTCCTGGAAGAGATTCATTTTATAACTTGTTGCACACAAGTTATCACAAAACGTCAGTAAAGGACTATGGCAAAGTACACACAAAGAGAAATTTGCCCTATCATTTCCCTCTTCCACCACGTTGTTTTATCTACAAAGAAAGAGTATGTAAACAAACATGCACCACCTATGAACTACTGATACAATGAAGTCTGGAAAAAACAAAATTAACTTCCAAAAAACAGAATTTCAGGTTTAAGGTACATTGTTTTCATGGGTTTTCGAACTGACTCCATAACTTGGTAATACTCTTTTCTGTTCACCACGACTACTGGTATTAGGATTTGTCAGACAACTTCCGTCCATTTATGGTTCTCCATGCTTTTAACAGAAAGCTGGCAGTAAGATTAAAACTACTAAGAGCTGAGCCTTATTCAAATACCTGATCTCATGAAAAGACACAGTACATTGTAGAAACAGGGGTGGTGGCTGTGTGCAGAGCTGTGTCCATGGCATGGACAGGAATAAAATTTGAGGGGTTAGGAGGAGGCACGCAGAAGAGGTGGTCATGCAAAGTGCTTTCAGCCTTTGCTTTTCATGGTGTGGAGAGATAGCTGCTTAGCTAGTGGTGTTTGATGTGACTTTTGAGTTGTTCTTCAAAAGCTGCAGTGAAAGGGAACAGAAAGCCAATGATGCATTAACTGCATACTAAATATTCTGTCTTAACTTTATCATCTGTGGTTCTCTCCCAAGGTGAAATAGCCAGCTCTAACACTCAGCTCTGCTGCTTTGACTGGCATGGGACCAAAACCATGAACAGAATTCCTCAGTTCACTGAGCTTGGTATCAGGACCATCTCACAAGCAGTTTAACAGTTCCAAGCAGAAAGCAGCATGAACAGAAAAACGTTTCTTCATCTGTGTAGTAAACAGAGAGCCTCATGTTATCTCCACATTCCACATATAAGACCATTTTTAAGACCTGACACTATTAAAGGGAAACAAAAGTCTTAAGGAGACTGAAGTACAGTTGTATTCTGACACTCACCACAACCACCCCTTCCAGTAAGGGAAACTCAGTTCGGTATCGGAAGAAATTCATGTACTATATAAGATTTCCACGTAATTGGTAAGTCATCATTCTCTGTGAGCTCAGCTAGGTCAAGCTTTGATAAATGAGAGAAACCTGGAATCCAGGTCTTCCTGTATCATCAAATTACTAATCAGCTGCAGTACACTGGAAAAATACTGAACCAACTTTTCCTTGTTTGATTTGTCAACTCGGACAAATGAAGTTACTATTGGACTGTTTGGTCGGGGACACCATGACACCAGAGATAGATCTGACATTTTAATGCTCAGAAATAGATTTGCACTTCTGAAGTAAATGAGCACAGAGTCACGTAACACAGGAACAGACAAATTATCGCAAGATCAGCGTTCGCTGCATTCACCCCAACTCCATCACTAAGTCAGGTCCCTGTGACTCAGGGCTACAAAGCTAAAGAGAGGCAGGATATGTGGCTAAAATTCAGGAACAACCAAAAGGGTACACAAGCTGATGCTGGATAACAGAAAAGATAAAGACATACTTCCTATGTTAAGAAGTCAAGCAAACCGTGGGGTAACAAAAATACTTTTCAAAATTACATCCCAGCCTCATCAGGGGTATAAGATAAACAGGAACAAATTGGATGGTATAAACGAATAGGAGTGATGGGATTAATTTGTAGCAAATGACAGGGGCAAAAAAAAAATTCAGATCCACTCAAAAATAATAAAGACAGTTTTAAGAAAAGAAATCGGTTCTACCTAATAAATCAGACCTGGAACATAATAGGTTAATTTAAGTGTTTCTTTTCTTTCCTTGCTGTTAGATAGGTGCCTCAAAGAAGAATGCTAGTTATGCGATTGTATATAGCTCAAATTCCCCAATTTGTATTGCATTTCCTTTTCAGTAAGAGATCAAATATATGAACGTTCTTCAAAACAGATTTTTTTGTTATAATCTTTTTCCGCTGTACTTTAAAAGCCCCTCTCTCAGTCAACAATGGATTGTGTTTACAAATATACTTCCTTTGTGCCTGAATTTCGCTCTCCTGGACATCCAGACCACGTTTATTTCCAAACAGGATGTTTACCTGAGGAAGGGAATATGAATTCCGTAAGCATGGCGTAATTATGTGGCTCTGGAAACTTTTAGTGGAGTGTAAGTGACATCACTGACAGAACATCAACAGGAAGGGCAGGAAGTGTTTCATGTTTTTGCACTGTTTGGTGTGATAAAAACAATAAAAATACCTATTAGCTTGCACTGCAGGCCTTCTGCATCCCGTCTCAGTCATTTAAGCATATATGCATCACCACTGCCTGTCAATTGTGTCACTGATTTAAATATATATATAAAAATATAGATAATCACCCCTCACTAAATCTTGCAGAAGTTTTATTTTTTGAGGAATCCAAAGCTGAATAGATTTTATTTAATATATACATGTTTTGGTTAAAAATGTAGGTGACATTCAGGTTAATTTCCACAGGAACCTCCTTTTAATGGTCAATATATCGGTCAGGAAACTGAGCACCGGATATTCCACACAGCAAAAGTAATTTTCCAAAATCTTGAAAAAGATAATTTCTGGACACCTAGTGACAGTGGATGGAATATATATCCTGTTTGTATTTTAATTAAAGCAAACTTAAATCACCACCATTGTAATGACTAAAGGCAAGGACAACAGCAAAATATTTCCATGCAGCAGATCAGTCACTTTGGTGGACGAAAAATGTAGAGAAGCATTAGGGACAAGCATTAGACAACTGAGAATTCCATTTTCTCCTAATGCATACCCTTAGTGAGGCATGACAGGGTCTGACAGTTTGTAGGTATTTCGGGGACTGGGACAGCAAACCCATCAATAAAAGAAATTGTGAACAGTCTTCTCATTTTCTCTGCAGCATATACTTCTCTAAACATACCAATTTTAGCAGAAATGATGACAACCACCCATGCTCCAGCTGAGATCTATAGCCTACTCACTAAGGCACTCATCCAGAAGACAGTAAAGATTTTCAACCATCAAGCTGAAGACATTGGATGTGCTGCAAAGATGAGGGGAAGAGTAAATCCTCCTATTTGGACATACACGTGTAGTCGCCTACGCTTCATATACTCCTTTGCAAACTAATATATAGTTCCAATCAAACCCAGCATAATATTTCTCTCAGTGTTCTCCACCTTCTTGCCCTCTTGGACAGGGCTGACAGTCAATTCAATCAAATTTTGTAATTCTATTACAAGTATTTTCCTAAGTGTGTGTGCGTGGGGGGGTTTTTCGGTGTGTTTTTTTTTTTCCTTCTCTTTTCTTTGCCTGGGCAGTGGGGTGAGGAACAGAAAGCAGATTAATGTTCAGAGAACACATTAAGATCAAATGGAGAAGACAAAGGAGAAAAATCTTATTGAATAAGCACTTTGGAACCACTACCCAAAACTCTACCCATTTCTATTCTAATAACTAAGGACCCATCTAAACCCTGAGATAAGTACCATGAAGCCATTTCTGCTCACCTAGGAAAAGGAAAGTACTTCACAAAACATCCACCTCTACATTTTATTTTGTTTGTACATAGAAATAGTTCTGCTTTCAGAAAAAGCAAAGAACAGACATGACAAATTCACAGAGGATTTTAGGGAAGTAACTGCACTGCTCTCCACCATTTTAGACTGAAGATCATATCCACTTAGTATGCTGGCCATTCAGTGACCATGGCCCACTGTTTCTCAGTAATTGCATAAATTTGAGTCATGTCAGGTTGAGCTTCCAGACTAGAAGGTAAAAAAGGAATATTATGCACAAAGAGGAGAAAGAAAAAGGTGAGAATACTGTTAGACTCAGGCTTTTACTTAACTGAAGTCCAAAATAACCATCAACACTTTCATGGAGGTGGGATCTGCCTTTCCTCCACACTATACTAAGATCCAATTTTTCTCTTTTATATTGTGCTAAACCCAAAACAACTGAAAAACAAATAAGTACATCAAACAGTAATGCCAACTTATTCCCAATTTGTAGCATGATACACAGCAAAAAAGTCTGTTTACACTTTCTGCTAACTAGAGTTTTGGATTTTAAAAAGAACAAAGTTCTGGAATATTCTGAAATACTCCTAACACGCTCTACAGTTTTAATTCTATCCATTAAGTATTCATTTAGAAAAGTAAACTGGGTCTTTAGTAACAGTCTCTCAACTAAGACACACATATAACTACGCTGAGTGAAACCCGTTGCTTTCATGTTCAAGTAATTGAATGCCAGCTCAGAACTATATCTTCGCAGCATGCATGGAAAACAGGGGGAAAGTACATCTCACATATTTGACTCACAAACAGCAAGGAACGAGTGAATGGGCCCACCTGTGAAAAGTACCACCCGTAGAGCGGAAGCCATTTTAAGCCATCCTTCAAGACATAGCGGACATGCCCAAGCGCGTTCTGCCTGATAGCCAGCATGTCTGCGATAATCCAATCAACTGCAACAACAAAAGCCAAAAATAATCAGTTAAATTAGCTCTTAATTTCCACTGATGAAACAAAAAGTACATGTTGTATGTATAAATGTCATTAAAGGTTTTTGAACTACCAGTTCTTGCTTGTTAGGGCAAGGCTGGAAAGAGACACAGTAAACAGACAAGGAGATTTTTTAAATCTATGAAAGTGTTTTAAGACAAGCAAAAAAAAATACAAACCTGTACACTGATGATTTGATAAATATACTACATTTTCTTTATTTTTTGGCAAATCCCCGTAGATAATTACCTAAAAAAAATTAAAAAATATGCTATATTATTTTATAATTTATTTTCATTGCATTAGGCAGTGATGAGATCCAATGCAGTAAATGGCTATTTACCGGGAAAACTCTCAGCAAGTTAGCACCATTAACAGACAAATACCCTATCACTGCATCAGTACCCACCACACAGACAACTGACTTATCAACAAAGCTATAAATATTAATTAATGAGTGCTTAAGAAACTCATTCTGTTCTTGTGCCTTAGCCCTAGAACTGGACCCATGGAAGGTGACCTTTATCCACCGGCTCCCTACATTAATATAACTGAAGTTAATGAGGAATCACAGACATGTACAAAATCACCATTTAATTTATACATCTAATGAATAAGACATGCTTCAGCCAGATATTTGCTGTCATTCAATCTAAAAGGGTAATTTTTCCTGGATTAGCTCAAGAACAAAATCTCAACCATTTGCCAGGACTTTAACCACCAAGAGTGAACAAAAAAACATGTGGTTGAGAGGTGCCTTTAAATTAGTCTGTGGCTTCCAGACAGCAGCTGTTTTTATATTTTTTTCTCTGTTACATTAAAGACACACTTTAACCTTGTAGTTTCTCACCCCTGAAAGGTACCGGTCTACTAGTGAAATAACCTTCTGAGACCATTACTATAAAACAAGATGCTGAGGCTGGAATCCTAGTCACCCTTTTAGAACGGAGTCATTCAATTATTTTCAAATATAAAATGAGAAATTAATTAATTTTAATTCTGAACTTAAGAACCAATGCAGCTGTTCAATTACCTTTAATAAACAATTTCATTACTTAATGAAGCTTAGTTTTTCCAACCAGTACATTCTAGGCAGGCTTTCACCCTTGTTCTGCCCATGGACATACTCCTTGTTTCTAGAAGTTGGCTGTATCAGACATACACACTACTTTGAAATTATTCCATTTACCAAAAAAGCAAAGTGCTATATGGAAGGTTTTCCCACTTATTAACATCACTTCCCTAGTCTGGACAATACTGGAATTTTATCAGGAAGAACTAACTAACATTCAGATCTGAACTGGTATCATTTAGTACGTTAAGTCTCATATTGATCCTTACAGAAGGTCTCTAGCAGCATCTCTGGAAAATCTGTCCATCTCTCAGGTAACCCGTGATACTGGATTGCTAACGCCTCACGTTGTTAACTCTAGGCAAAACCCCCACAAAAACACTGTGTGTTACATTCATGCTGTTTCTTCCTTGAAAATACAAACACACTGTTGATCACATTTTGTTTTCAAGTTCGAAACCAGATATTGGCAAACTGAGACACTCAGTCAATTTGTGAACAAGAGATCATTGAGCATACAGTAAAAGAGCATATAACTTATTTGAGTCAATGTTTTCCAAAAGTGAAAAAGAAAAGGCATGCACAATAAATTCTAACTGAAAAGTATTTGTAACAAGTCAGCTGACAACTATATTCTGAATAGCATCTGAGAAATTTGAACAAGATTCTGCTACAGGAGTAGTCTTCCCATTGAAGTACCAGAATTTATAACCTTACTGCTGACACTAGGTACCACACACAGATTAGAGCAAGGTAGCAGTCTGAGGGTTGACCTCACAGTTCAGGTGCACAAATTCCTCTGAAATAAATCCTCCTACTCTCACTCATGGAGTTAAAACTTCATTTTCCAAGTGTATGCTTTCCCAGCACTCTTATGCACAACATTCATAAATACTGTTTTCTTTAATTTCAAGTTAAGACTCCACTATGCAGTTTCTGGCAAAGACAATCTTAGAGGAAGAGAGAAGGCCCAATACAACAAATCACTAAACCAGAAGGTCCTGAATGTTATTTGACCTTTTCTAAAATGTAAGAAAAAAATAAGAACAAGAGGAAAACAAAACCTGCCCTTGACCCCAAGAGCTGCCCCACACAAGAAAGAGGGTTTGAAATACACAATTTATAACTTTAACTTGTAAATATTTCCACTTCAATGTACAAAGTCAAAATCTCAGTGCAATCAGACACACAATTTAAAGCACTCGCTTCTGACTATTGCATGAGTAAAAAAAATATAAAGGATCATTCCTTTAAAAAAAATGTATGCCATTGTCCGCCAAATATAACAGTTAATCTGTGTAATTTTTTATTTCAGTATTTTATTTCAGTATAAGATGGGATCTAGTTCACTTTTTAACCCCAGAGGAACACCCACTCACTGTTCCTGTAAAGAATTTCTATGCACAACATTATGGCTTACCCTAAGGGTTAGATGTGTTTACATGTAATGGACCAAAATCTTTTACTCATGATAAAACATATAGCCATACTGTTGTATGGAATTAAAAAAGGAAAAAAAAGTCTTATTTATAATTAGTTCTCATTAAACACACAAAAATGGGATGTTTTATTTCAAAGCAATGGTAAGAACGAGAAAATCTGAAAGCTCTATTTTGTTTGCTCAGATGGCTCAGCCTAAGAGGATGCACCAGCTTTATCTGCAGCATCATCCACTTCAGCACTGCCCATTTCACTGATCTCGAGAAAAGGCTATAGAGTTCATCAGAGGCCAGCAAACAGCTATTCACCTTAGACACTCTCCATTAAAGAACTGAGCCACAAACTTTTAACTGTTACTACAGCTAGCTAAGAATGGCAACTTCCAGTCTGCAGTCACAGGAGACACCTACTCTGTGGGCACCCACGCACTGAGACTGAAGCATTTTTGCTTTATTGGGCTTCTGAAAATATTCAATCATACACAAATAAGTGGTAACAGTTAAGAGCTTTGAATCCTAAAGAAATGTCCTTTTCCCTTTGAGATGATGTCTGAAGAATTAACCTGCTTGTGGATAAGCAGGAGAAGAGTCTATTCAAGACAAGACTCCAACTTCTGGGCATCTGACGTGTTTAGGTAAACCAGAGCACCTAATGCATATCATAGCTGCAGAAGGAAATAATACAGTATTCTTCTTCATGGCCTCCAGAAAACCTCTGACTCCCTGCTGTTTTTCACAGCTAACTTTGCAGAATTCCTTGCTGCAGAGGCTGTGCAGCCTCTGACTGCTTCTCATTCTGCTGGTGCAGAAGATGTTTGGCAGCCATAGTGAATTACAGAATCACAGAATATTCTGAGTTGGAAGGGACCACAAGGATCCTCGAGTCCACCTTTTAAGTGAATGCCTGTATGGGGATCGAACCCATGACCTTGGAGCTCTTAGCACTGTGCTCTAAGGCAGCACTTGAGTGACTCAGCAGGGACAGCAGTGCAGAAACAAGAGTCCACAGTGCCCACTTGTATTCAAACCCCTTTTGAAGCAAACTGAAGACATCAGAGTGGCTTAAAAGACTCCTAGCCCTCCTCAGAAGAGAAGTGCTGCTCCCGGGCTGTGCAGAGCATAGGCAGGGGTGGTCTTGCCCCCGCAGCCAGTGCTGGGGAAGCAGCGCAGGACATGTTTGGGAGGCAATTTCAATTTCAGCATAAGGGACCTAGTGTTTCACGTATTTCATGCATGGCTCTCCAGACACTACAGTATAGATATAGTCTACCTATCTATCAGCTTAATGAACTGATAAGAGCCCTGTCTGCCACAACGAAGCAAGGGAGGAACCTGTTCATTTAGAATAGAATCTGCTGTGTTAAAAAAAAAGGCACAATGAAGTCAAGCAAAGAAAAGTCAAAAGGAAGAGCAACATAGCAAGCCAAAGTAAGCAGAGGTTTGAGGGAAAATGTTTAAAACGCAGATTTACAGTCTAACACTGCAAACATTACTTGTGGACACAACACTGAAACGTGTGCTTTTAGCCATGTTTTGGTTGCTTCACAGCCCAGTTCACAGTAATGGGTAATACAGTTAGTGTTAATGTGGGCCTTTCACATCTGTTTACATAGAAGCACTGTCAAATTCAATACAGTGAGGTCTCAAATGAAGGAAACTGGATGCTGTTAGATCCCTTCTGTGGGAAGGTTGGTACCCAGCTGCCAGAGATGCCATACACCAAACTGTTCACATGCTCAGTGGCCACAAGACACACCTCAGGGTGTCCTGTCCAGGCAAAGCTTTGATGCATTAGCAGGAGGTTACAAGTAATTCTGGTGGTAGAATGCACTAATTCACTGATAGGCTGATCTAGGCATGCAAATAGGAGCTCCTGGATGATCTGGTGACACCAGTTTCAGCTTCCCTACCAGACTCTGCTTTTTCCAGTGCAAGATATTCAACTATGGCTGTGCTAATGTGGTAGGTCCTGTAGCAATGTTGAACAGTCCTGCATGGTAGCCAACCTGAATAACCCATAATTTGCATAGGTTTTCACTGAAACAAGGTGGACACTCCTAACTTAGAGATAAGAATTTTATTTCTTGCTTATGAAATCTTTACATACCAAAGAAAATTAAATATATCATTTAATCACATCCTAGCTATGTCAGCTCAGTAAACACTGCCATGACAAAAATAACTGGAGGTAAAAGTAATCATACTATCAGAAGATCTGCTTGCAGGTCAACTCGTGATCACATCAAACTCCTGGCAAAGAGATTACCTTAATATTGTAATTGGATGTGGCTGATAATGGGAAGAGTTAGAAGCTGATCTGCAAGCAGATCTTCTGATAGCGTGACTTCTGCTTCAGCAGCATTAAGGCAGTGCAACTGGTTATTACTGGTAAAAACTGAGGCCATCTCATCTGATGTCTATCAGTCTACCAGCACACTCAGTCTTGGTTCTTCAGGCTTCTTAACCCTCCTCCCGTCTCTATTCAAAGAAAGCAGGTGTGAACTGAAGAATGATTTTCCCATCTTTTCTGTTACTTATGTTCACTGGAGTACTTTGTGAAAGCAGAGCATTGTGTTCAGGAAAAACATCAGCTTCGAGCACAGGCAATAGCAACGGGAAAGAAGGATAAAAGCAGGATAATGGGGAGAACATTCCTTCCCTCTTCTGGAGAACGAGTCAAGACATCATCACTTTAAAAAGACCATAGACCTCCTACTCATCTGTACTATCCTCACAAAATGCACCTCTCTCCACTTCACTATTTCTTCACGATTAATACTGGGACACTGTGCTCTTTGGGACAAGAGCAACTCTGTTAGCTGGGCACTACTACAACATGTCTACTAAAATAAATAGTATCCTAGGACATATTTTGCATCTGTTTGTTAAAAATTCCGGATACAATTTTCTGGTGAAAGGGTGGAGCTTGCACAAACAAACCACCAAAACAACCACCACGTAGCAGCTTCTGAAGTCAACACATATCCTGTGCAAGCTGACCTCCGCAGCATTGCTGCAGGCATCTTCAGCAAAGTTCTCTAAATTCTCTTAGGCTAAAGGTGTGCCTCATGTCACAGGTTCTTTGAGCTTCCAGAAAAAGTACCTCAGACCACAGAATCTATTTACCCTGTTTGACTACAAGCAGGCTCAAGACAAGATACACATAAGGAATCTGGGGCTGCCAAGTTTTCAGATGTCCTACTATAAGAACTTTGAATGTTTATTTTCCTTCACAGAAGACAAAGAAGCACTTTTATTCCCATTTAACAGATACAGGTTTCACTTGCCTACAGCATAAGGAGTATGAATAGAGCAGAAGAGGAAGGATGTTGATGTTTTTAGTTGCATTTTCTCTAGATCTGAAAAAAAAGTTTATAAATTTTCTAAAAATACCTTTAGGACACCCAGCTTTTAGGTAATGATCATACTATTGCCACATGCCATAATCTCTTTAGGGACTATCTGCTCAGTACAGAATTGCACAAGTCTGAAGTCTGTTCCTCAGACAGCTCTACCAAGCTCAGCAGCAAACCATAAAGTCACAAAGCAATCCATTTTATTGAAGCAGAGTTCATTCGAACATTCTGCAGCTATGTATTTTACTGGTTCAGTGAAGAAAACCATTGCTAAGAGATTAAGCTCTGGAGAATATTGAATGGATTCCTATATGTAATGTAATTCAATTTTTAAAAAAATACATTCTTGATTTGATTCAACCAGAGAGCACAGAACTTTACAAAATACACTTACTGCTATTTTATTTCCTTTTTGTAAGAAAACTATACTAGCAACCTATATAGATTAAGCAGGATTAAATCATACCATCTGATGCTAAATATGAAGTCTGTACATTGTTACTTTCATACTAGCTTTTAGCCTTATGGGCTATATTGACAAACTGTTCTGAGTGGTTACACTTCATTCAGTGTACTAAATACATGTATAGAAGTCATTTAGTTCTGATGCTGACTGTAAAGGCTTTACAGTTTCTGAGCTGAATTAAAGATAATTGTCCCCTGTACTCCTTAGCTATCTGATGAATCCTTAAAAAAAATTTTAAAAAGGCATCTGTATATCTTAAATGTTCCAGTCTTGATAACAGGAAAAAAGCAAGATTTATCATGATTTTAAGATTCTGGCATCTAAAGTCTGAATAAATCCTATTTTAAGCCCAAATAATTTACAGATCTTTCTCCAAATTACTTGCTTTTGATTACAGTGCAGTTCAATGGCATGAACCCACCATCACAATCAGTGACCACCTAGGAAAAATCAAAATTAGACCATCTAACTTTCATCATAAATCACCAGTAACAAAATTTTTAAAATAGTAACTGCATGTACTTCAGACATATATGAAAGGAGATTATTTATACGATGAGATTTCAACAAGACTGTTTTTCTGAACATTTGTCATCTTGGTATTACATAAAACCTGAACATGCCTTCTAGTACAAGAGTGGAAGTAAGTATTCCACCTGTTTCAATAGGAGAAAGTCTCCGTTATAAGCCTTTTGTATCTCTGGAGATTTTTTCCCGCAGATTTTTGTAATTTCCTTAGAAGAAAGGCAAAAGCAACCCACAATTAATGTAGCCATTGTTTATTAAGCTTCTGTAGTGGAAAATACATAATGTCTATTTAAGCTCACTCTGGAAATACCCTTTGCCCACCACACATGAGCCAGAAGCAAGAAACCTTGTGGCAGTTTGCAGTATTTCCTCCAGCCAGAGCTCTTTGTAGTAAGAACTTTGCTTCTACATGCCTAGGACTCCACGGAGGAGTTGTTTGCATCTTTACAGACTGAAAACTGCTGTGAAGCTATCAGTGAGTTAACCTGAATGGCAATGATCAAGAAACATCTCTAGTCTCTGCTCATCATTGTGGAACAGGATTTTTGAAAGCTTCTCCACACATCATTGTCAGTAAGTATTCAAAATTTAAGCACTCTGGACTTTCACAGTGAGGCAAAGGAATCACTACACAGCACAAGAACATGTAGGGAGGTATCCGCAACAACTCTGGCTCCAAAACTGAACACATTAAACTGATCAGCCTCAAAAATTGCCACATTAAAATCACTCTCATCTGCTCACCCCCACAGCATGTGAATGAGCCAGTTCACCTGCAGCTTGCTTGGGACTATCCACTGTTTTCTTACTCAAAAAGAAACATGCATGCCCTCAGATTCCCAAGTAGCCTCAGGAAATGGAACAAAATAAGTCTTCAAGTCAATCCGTAAGTTCACCAGGAAAAATTACTTCACTACCACAATACAGTTCAAAGCAATCCAAACCAATATTTTTTCACATCTAGTCATGTGCTAAAATACAAATTTGACTGAATTATGTGTAGCTTATTTTACATTTAAAAATCAAACTAGCATAAATGCTATTTCCTACTCTCACAGAGGATCTAGTAATAACAGAGAAGATGACAAGTAGTATGTGACAGAAATGAAATGAACAAAAGAAAGTAATTTCCCTTGCTTTTTATACCAAATCCCTTCATACGAACAATTCAAACTGACAGAAGATAGATTAAAGAGTATTTTTTCCCTGAGAAGATATGCTTCCTCATAATTGTAATGTCAAAATCCCTGACATCTGAGCCTACTTTATCTAACACAACTAAAACTGAGAAAAAAAGGATACCCCGCCTGCAAGCCTAAAGCAAAAAGTTTGAAATAACTGCACTCATTTAACTTTGAACAGAATCTTCTCTTAGCAAGAACAGTGTCTGATGGTAGAGCACCAGTAGAAAAAACATCTAAATTAACAATCATCCTTACATAAAGTATCTGGACATATTACGTAAGCAGAAGAAAAGGGCATGGAAGAGCACTGTGAAACTCCACAGCCCAGCACCTACCAAAGCACAGTTAAACACAAAAAGAGTAAAGTGTATAAAACTCATGCAGGTTAAAAAAAAAGTGCCTTCAAATGTAACAAATTATGCAAAGTCAGGACAAATTGTATTGAAAAATGCATATATCAAAAATATTAAGATATTGAAATAAAGTATATTTAAATAGAAAATTTTAAAATCAAACCATGAGACTGCAAAACTTTCTGCTCAAATACTTGGAATCAGAATTCGTAAAGGCATTCAAACTTGCCCTTTGACTCCTCAGCTCTTCCTACCTGACACATACTTTCTAATATTTTAATAAGTGCATGCAGCTAACTTAAAAATTTAATCACACATTTTTTAAATTGCAGACTGCAACAGATAGGGCTGATATAAAATTCAAATTCAGTTCTGACTTGCCAATTAGAAAACACATGCTAGGCAAATCTCCACACAAAGCTTCTAATTTATAAACCCAAACAGCAGTTTTGGTTCAGGTAGCTGATACTTGATTTGTAAAAATGCTAACAAGACTTCAGTTTTAATTTATTTATTTTTCATATATCAGACAGTAAGTGGAGGATGATCAAGACCAGCACTCTCCACACTACATTCTTTACAGATTGCCCCAAAGCCAAATCCGCAGTACACTGGAACTCTAGATGGTATACTGTTGGACAAGAGTCCTGAAGGACATCACTTTCACCTTCAGACCCACAGTCAAAGGCACAGAATAAAAATTAAGATATATACAAATACCTGGTTTGCAATATCTAAAACAGAAAGAGCACAAAGTTGACATACCTAATCTATCTATTTTTGCTGCCTCATACCACGGTTGAACGTAAGAGTCTAAAATTAGGCATACATCTCCATTTGAAAGTTGCATCCCTTGGGTTTAGCAGGTATCACTTAATTTCTGTTCTAATAACACAAGGAACTTTGCTGTATACTACAAAAGACATATTTGCCAGGAGACAGCTGTACACTGAAATCTCTAATGAAACGAAGCAAGGTAAACCCTCTTAATGGAGCCAGAAAAATTTCATCACAGCAGAAAAATTTCACTGGGCTTCTTTCAAAAGTTTACCACACAAATGTAATACACTTCACTACCTTCTCCTAGTTTCTTTTCAATCTTTGCACCGCACCTGTCCCCAAACTTCTATCATTCCCCCAAGACCTTGACTTTATTATTTCTACCATCACAATTAAACGACAAGTTATAGCTAACATTGTTTCACAAAGCAGCAACGTAAGCAGGTGCTAACTGGGGTTACTGATGCAAATTACATGAACTAGGAAGCTGAAGCCCTTGGAGGCTGCTCAGCTCCCACCTGAGCTTAGAGGTTTGCCTTGATGGCAGCTCTGCACCTTCCTGCTCAGCTCCCACACCATCCCAGTATCCTCCCACTCCTGAGCTGCCACACACAGAGGAAAGCTCAGGAAACTCAAGCGCAGGTTCACACACCCAGGCTCATGCCAAAACGCAACTGCCAGCACTTCCTTTCCAAACACAACTGAAGAAGGGTGAAAAGTTATGTTTACTTTGGACTTTCTGGTTATGGCCTTTGTCTGGGAAATGGGTCCTCATCTCAACAGGAGCCAAACCCTGTCACTCACATCTACCAACAGGAAGCAGTTAGAAACCAAACCTTCACCCTGCCATGATGAAGCCTGCTTATGATGCCTGCCCCAGTGTAGAGAGGGAAGAACCAGGTTCTTAAGAGATGACAAACCACCTCACCAACAGCAACCAGAAGCAACTCCTTGTATGCTGCAACTTGGCTCTCAGACTTGCACTGCTTCTTGGCTTCCCACCTCCCTCTGCCTTGGGCCCTCAAGAATTACCTGTTGGACAGCTGAACAGCTTCAAAAGGAAAAGCAAGAAGTAAGTAAAGATAATCTTGTCTGGGAAGCTTGCTGTCCTGGGAACAGAGATGAGCAAAGACACTCATTTTCACTGCAAATTGGCCAACAGCTCCAAGACTAAGCATCCATCCCAACCTCAGACACCGAGCTCTCCTCACACATTTCCTAGAAAGCCAAGATATGAAAAAAATCCCAGGCTCTACTCCACTGGAAAGCATCGTCAAGAGTTCAGCAGCACATTAGCTCCACAAAGTTTTAGTTTGCTCTAAACCTAAGTAGTTTTCAACCCTGTTGAGACACAGCAAGTCCAAGATTCAGTCTCAATCCAGGAAGCACACTGCACTGTTTAACAGGCATCTCTTGTATTTTATAAAACAATTGTTCAGTTCTGCAGAAAAACACCAACGTATTATCTGATTCTTACAGCCTTTCCAGAGTCCTGTAAAGACAATGAAAACCAGAATTTCATAATGTCTTTAATAAAAACACCACTACCAAAAAATTCTATTCATCAGGAAGTGGGGGTAGGGAAGACAGCTGACACAACTACTGAACAAAATCCATGTGCATTAATTCAATTACGGATTTCATTCAATTGTCAAAACCTTTCAGATGAAAATGATTCTTTAGGAAGCAGTCTGAGTGATGATTTCTTCATTATTTCTTCATCAGCATTCAGTACAAAATATCAAACGCAATTACAACAAAAAAAGTTGAAGAACATTTAGTCCTCATCTGATCTGAAACATGTGCACAAACACAATAGGCATTAATTTCATTACCCTGACAGCAGCTGGGATAAGATGCTCAGGGTCAGAGAGAGATGAGAGCATTCATCATATTGAATTCAGCCCTTCAAATATCCGAATCACACGCATATTTGCAGCCATTCTGGTTTTCACATTCTATGGTAAGGTCCAACTGTTTCTAGTCTGTTTGAAATGTAAGAGACCAAACTTCCCCAACACAGTAAAGACAAAAGCACTAAAACAACCACAGTTCATCAGCTACTTGATGATTCAGAAACCCGGGCCAAACCAAACCAACTATTAGCACCAGCAGATGCAAGTCCTCCAAAGTGAATGAATTGCACCTGTTTTTACCAGTGACTGCTTTGGCTCATCACTGCTAAAATTAACATCCTTTGCTCTCTGAGACTCTCTTTACAAAGGATTCTTTTCACTTTTTATAGTGTTCAAGCACCTCGTATATATTCTTCCTAGAAACAGTACTGCAGGGCACCTGCATCTTACAGCAGAACAGATGCGACAAAACAACACAGGGCCAAAGCAGGGACGTTCTCTCCATGCCACTTTCCAACACACCACATTTACACATTTTCATTACTCTGAGTTTATAATCTCAGAGATTATTGAGCAGCACTGTCACAATGCCACAGATGAATTAATTTCATATATTTATAGCTCCTTAACAGAATTCATGGACACCCACCAAACTGTAATTGCACCGACAAACTTGTACAGCGTTACAGGATCTCACTTTATAGTCATCCCAGCTTTGTCCAGTTTACCTCACAGCACTGGGATGTCGTTGCTCTTTGTACTCTCAATACCGGTTCTTCAGTCTTCTATAGCCAACTCTTGCACGACAGTCAGCAAAAAGGACTATATTTGGCAATTCATTAATGAATTCTAAAATTATTGGAAAACCTAAACTGATGCCAAGTTAGCTTGAGTTCTCTTAGGCTTTGTAAAACAAATTGTTTCAGTGGAAAAAAACTGAGTCAGACCCAAAATTTAAAAAGAGAAAGTATTTACAAGTAAATACTTTTTACTTACCAAGTAAAAAACTTTTACAGTTACTTCATGAGCCAGTCTCTAGGACATAAAATACCCAGAGCTCACAGCAATTATAGCTCTGCATTTATTTTAGATCTCAAGTCAAATAATTAAGAGAAAGGGAATGACTAGTATTTCAAGATTTTCTATCACATGCAGGCCAGGTTATCACCTTACGTAGTTACATTTCAAAACAGAAGAGTTTGCTACAAAGATAAAAAGCGTTCCTAGCATGAACTACAGTTTCTGTTTTAAAAGAATTGGCTAAAAGCATCCAAGTCAAGAAGAACAAAAAAAAGAAGAAAAATATACTTGTGCATACAGTCATGAGGAGGAGACAGATACTTAACGGAGTAACAGCAGATGATAGAAACATCACTTCTTGACAGATAAATAAACTGAAAATAAATATCACAATACACTAGTATTTCAGTCAAAAAAACAGTCATCCATATTTATGATCCTAAGCAACTTTACCCTATTAATGCCTCACTTACATTACTGGGAATTTTGGCAAATTATTTTAAGATCAGACACCTCAAACATCCACAACCAGTTCAGAGTGTTCTTGTATTGAAAAACCACAGATACCTTAAGTGTAAAACCAAAGAGTGCTAAACAGTACCTAATGTTAAAGACATCTTAAATACAGTAAGACAGCAACAGTGCTAACAAAAAGTCACTTAAGCATCTGTAGAATCCTAACGACTTGAGTGAGACTAAGCAACAGGTTCCAGTATTCTGACAGATGAGGTTGTTATCTCCTATTTATCCAGTTACAAAAATAAATACCCTGACACACTTCAATCGATTGAATAAATTAATAGATCTGAAAGAGAGGCAGAATTCCTCCCTCCCATGGCATTATGGTGCCTGAATGCTGGTAGAGGCCTACAGCTGCCTTTATGAAGCTACTATTTTTGCTAGTTTATTGGAATTAAGTTTAATGATGCTACATTTCTGCATCTAATTATGTGCCTTAAGACAGCCCATCCACAGTAGCTCTCAGGTTACCATCCCAATCTCACACACTCAGGCATATGGTTAACTTTCCACTGTGAGTTTCAAGTTCAAACACGTGCAGTGTTCACAAGAGTAAGTCTAAAAGGACACCTTGTTTCTCTCCCTTAAACAAATGGGGACTGTCTTCCAGTTAAATGATACATGGATTTTAAGGGTTACAACTCTTGTCTCTCTACACATGTATCGTACTTTCTAAGCTTTTATTTACTTTTCAGTGGCGGTTACTATTTTATTTATCCTATGATATATGCCTCCTCTTCCACCACTTCTTATGATTATTTGTTGCTTACTGTGACAAAGCATCTCTATTTTAGTATTGTCCTAATCAATCTCCTGTAAGTGGCCTGTAATTGATCACCACCATATTTGTATTTGTATGAAGTTTATCAATGCAATGAAACAAAGGTCAACAGATAATGGCTGCCTTTTTGTTTCTTTTGGTTAGCGTTTTCCTTTCTTGGACACCAATTCTAGGCAACTTGAGCAGCTTTTCCATTACAATTTATATATTGATTTTTGGCTCTCATTCTTAGAATAAGTTAAGTTAAACTACTATACCACTACTGTCAGCAGTTAATGACCAAGGTGTGTTACTACACATCAAGGTATCTGCACTAGAGACACTACATAAAACAGAAGGCAGATAAAACCATGAGTACTTAACCTGTGAACTACTGCTCCCTCTTCCTTTTTTTTTTTTTTGGGAGGGGGGGGGCTTAATATATAAAGCACAACACAAGTTAGCTTATTTGGACAAGAGGTAAGGGTGAAGTTACGTAAGTTACAAGCTGAATCAAAAACTACCACTAAAAGAAGATCTTGCTTCAGTTTAGTATCCGTTCTATTTACTCTGATGTCAAACCGTGCAACTCTTGTACCTTTAGCTGGCTTTGTGGGTTTCCCAAGAGTCAGTATGAAGCAAGGCCTACAACTGCACTCAGGAGTGGAAATTAGGGGAGATCTAGCCTGATTCTGAAATAAATGCTTCATTAGAGAGTGGAAAAAGGCCTTAGCTGTAAATATGAGAAGACCTTATTTGTATGAGCTCCGTCACCAGTCAACATGTATTGGTATTCCTTACTCTCAAGCACTTAAAGCTGACACTAGCTTCAAAAAGACCTCCATATATTCAAAAAATTTTGAAGGTCATGTTTAGGCACAGAAAGCACCTGTCATTTATTATTTTTTAGATGCAGAATTAAAAGTCTCCTTGCCTACTTTGCAAATTACAGACAAATATATAACTGCTCAAACAGTGAGCACTTTTGTGAGGTATTATCACCTGAATGCAAATACCCCTCTGATCACACAAGAGAGGCCTCCAATTCCAACTTATTAATCTGAAACCAAGATCCTGAATAATCACAACCCATGGCTGATCCAAAATTTAAGGGCCAAAGAGTGATATGAGGCAGACGGCCGAAAACTGAAAATCTGTAATAATTTAGAGATTAAGTAATCTATTTATTAAAAACTTGTACGTGTATTATGTACAATTATAGCTGATGATAGCTTTCTCATCTGCTGCCATTTTAATACTACAGATGTGCAGCACAGGCCACAGGGTTTCAAAGTGTGCAAAGGCGGCTGCCATTCAAGTGCTGACAGAGCACGACCGGTGTCGCATCTCTTCCGTTTCCCCGACCTGCAAAACGAACACAACACCAACACTCCATGAAAAGCATCACCAGAGTAGCAGCGGCGGCTGCGGAACGAGGCGGATTCTCTGCGGTCCCGGGCACAGGCCACGGCCGCACCTGCCCGCGGGCCCCACGGAGGGCGGCCCGAGGGGGCCGGGGCGGCGAGCTCAGAGCCGGCACCACCGCCGGCCACTCCCCGGGCAGCCGGAGCCCCCCTGCCCTGCCCGGCGGGCTCACCTGCACGCCCGTGTAGTTCTCGAAGAAGAAGAGCACCATGCTCTGGTAGATGGTGTACAGCCGGTCATCCACCTCGCGGTAGAAGCGGGCGGGCAGCACGGCGGAGAGCAGACGCCAGGCGCCCCAGGCCAGCACGTAGGTGGGCGCCGTGCCCATCATGACGGCGGCGGGCAGCACGTAGCGCATGGAGTAGGTGTGCAGCACCAGCGACAGCAGCATCTTCCCGCTGCCCCCGGCCTCACCGGGACACCCACATGGGCGGCGCGCTCACACACAGCCCCGCAGCCCCGCCGCCCGCATGGCCCGCCGCGCCGGGCACACCTGCCAGGCGGCCGCGAAGCAANACACTGGGGCTGGGCCCCGTCCCCATCCCCGTCCCCATCCCCGTCCCCATCCCCGTCCCCATCTCCATCACTCCTCAGCCAGAAGTGGCTGCAGCGGGGGCCGGGCTGCTCGGCTCCGTGCAAAACGAGGCACGCGTTTATGACTGATGATCTTAGTTTGTATTAATTGTAATCTAGCATAGGTTAGAAGAAAATTTACTCCTTTTTTTCTGGCTGTCCCTCTCCCCCGCCCCGTACTTTCGGCCTATGAATACAAAGTGGAGCACTGAAAATGCAGTTCTCCCTTTGCCAGCTCCGGGCACAGCGATGCTCGAGGTTTAGGAGGCATTTCACGTGTCCAGCTTGCGCTTGGACGCGTTCTCGCACAAGTAGGCAGCTGCCTGCCTCAAGTCCTCTCTTCCCCGACCCCCAGTCTCTGTCCCCCAATAACCTGGTGGCAGCAGAAGCCAGAGGCACTATCTGCTTTTGAAGAAAATGCAAGAGGTCTTGCAGAAAACAGTCTATAACTTTCCCAGAAGAAATTTCTTATTAAGCTCTAGGCTGTAGGGACTGAAATATTTATTCCTTGTCTTTAAAAAATAAGTTCTATCCTGAAGCTTGTGGAGATCTCATTGTTTTGAAAGAAGTGGATGCACAATACCTTCTGCTAAGATCTGTGTCCTTTGCCAGGTTTTAACTGGGACAAGCATTGTCCTTTGCTGTTGTTGACCTTGTGCTAGCTGCTTTTTGGTGTGTGTTGAAAATGGCATCCTTCAGTTCATTAGCCTTAGGTATAAAAAGACATCTTTACCAGTTTTAGAATGTTTCCTTTTCATTCCTTTGAATGTTTTTCCCCCATATTAAAAAGACTGCCTGTATTTTCTTCGCTGTATTTTGCATTACATGTTTTCCTTTTTTGTTACACTCTTTGAATTTTATTTTTTCCTTCCAGTTTATGCTTTTTCAGCATTCTTAATGTTTTACCATCCCATACCACACACACATGCACATGTTCACATGCTTTGTTTCTGCTTTACATAACTGGATATTTTCTACAGATTCTTTTAATATATTTCCTGTCTTTGGGAAGTATATGTTACAAATGTATAGATACCATTTTAGTTACTTAAGAAGTAGAGAGTCCATGTACTTTGTCTTAGGGCTTAATTTACTAGTATAATTATATCAGTATGATATCATAATATGGGATTGTAATGTCTGCAACTGAATGAAACTCAAACTTTTCCATTCAAGAAACTAATATACCACAGTGATGAGATCTGGGACGCTGCCACCAAGTCCTTGCTTTTCTTGATTCATAGATGCTTTTTGTCATAGATCCCTCTGTATTGTGCCACAGGAGTTTAAATACTGGTCTTTCACATTGTAGACGACGGAGGCAAAATAAGAAAAATGTTCTGATATTTGCTACAATTTGTCATTTCTGGTCTTATGAAAGCATAGGCCCCAATTACACCTCCTTTAACCAAATTGCTTCCTGGGCATTTTACTTTCATCTCGAAAAAGAAAAATCACCCAGTTTAGGGTGATTAGTACTCCATTTCAGATATTAAGACTTCAAACCTGTTAAGGGTTTATTTTCTTCTCTAGAACAACCTTGACATTTAAAAGAATAAACAACCCTGAAATTTTGTGGGAAAAGCATTGGTCTGCCATGTGTAAGGTGCTCAGTTTGTTTTGTGTGAACATAATTATTTGGCACGAACTTGATTATTCCAGTGTTAGCTGGTGGTTGCCACCTAAAGTGGCCAAGCTCACCAAGCTCTGGAAAAAATATCACATGTTAATCTGACAGTGAAAAATACCAGTAACTGCCTCTAGAAGGAACCACAAACTGTGTCGCTAAGCACCAACTCTGAATGTTAAGGGAGTTTCCCATTCTGCTGCTCACAAAACCACGTTTCACAATTCCGTCACCCACTCACTGCAATTGTCCATAGACTAAGCAAAGCCAGATAGATAAAGATCAAACTCCCTTGAGCTTTAAAATTTAAATCTTTACAGATGGTCTTAGCTTCAACAATATCCTGGAAGATGATTTATTGGAATCAGTTCTGTTGCTAAATGTTGAGAAACAAGACACAGATATTAAGGCCAAAGATCTAGATCCAAATAAGGATTTAAGCACCTGAATTCCTGGAGTCAAGGACTTTGATTGGGAGTTTAGGTTTGCTATGCAGTGCATGTCATGCGGAGAGCTAAGCAGCGCATAATAGGGTCCGTGGCCATCATTAGTCTGTGCAGGAGGTTGATTACAGTTAGCAGACTCAATATGTATTTGTGTAGGGTCAGGTAAACTGAAACACTGGGGACAGCACTGTGGCCTAAATATGTTCTTAAAAGTTCTCATTCTGTATTTCAGAAGCACATGTGTCCACTTCAGATCCACAACCCACCGATCTCTCTCAAAGTTTGGTAACATACTTTTTGAAACGTGGCTAGGGAAGTTACCAACAGACTTCAGAGGACTGGATTAGACATGGATTCAGTTTGTTGAGGGTATCAAACTCATACCTCCCATCACTGAGGTAGGTGACTTGCAGGGTAAGAGTAATGAACATCCCTCATGTTGAAGGTGCATTTTTGTAGCAATTGTGTAAAGTAACATAAAAAAATAATTCGCTTAGATTACAGTTAGACCAGTTTAGACAGGTAGACTTGTTTAGATTACAAGTCATCTAGATGTGTGCTTTTATTCTAACAATGGCCGTGATCTCCTGCATCTCCTCTGCATTTGCTTAAGGAGATGAAGGCTTCCTTGAATCCTGCAATCCTCTCCAGCCTCAGGTGAGAAATGTGGTAGTTCCTGTCCATCTCTGACTCTGTTGTTGCAGGGCTCCTTCTTGTTTCTATGTCGCATTGGACTCCTTGTCTGCCCTCACACAGAATATAAGGCTGCACAACATCTGGCTGGTCCACCTCCGTAACGTGTCTATATGCCTGTGCTCTGCTCGTTCCGTTCCTTACCTTCAGGTCTTGCCCAGAAAGGATGTCTCTTACCACCAGACGAGGAGGAATCACAGTGGGCCAGCTTGTGTTCTGAGCTAGTTCTTGAGGATTTTTCCTGGGTGGCAGTGGCCACGGTTGTGTTTGTGGTGTGATTTACAGAATCTTCTGCATCATGCCCTTGAAGTGATAGGGAAACTCAAGTTCAGCTGTACGCTAATTTGGGCAGGTTTCAGTTCTTCTCTGCCTCCCAGGAAATTCCTTCTTAAGGATTTGGTTATACTTTTTGCCTCTACAAGTCAATAAGAATGGCAGATACAGAAGAAGTAAGGATGGGGGTAAATTCTCCCAAGCTCTTCCAGCCTTCTCCAAATCCTCCTTTGTGGTTCAGGGTCTGGAGCCAGGTCTAATTCACCAACAGATTTATCCTACATGTGTAGGATTCTACTCATTCTTCCCTTTACCCATATTGCTTTTTAGCCACACAGCAGTCTGTGACAAGCAGTAGAATCTCCTTTTGTTTTGAACCTGCCTCACTGTAATTTCATTTTATGTACCTTAGAGCTTGTATTGAAAGAGACAGAGACCCCTTTTCCACTCTCTTATTTGTGCCACTCATGATTTTGAAAGATCTCCGTAACATCCCCTTTAGGCCATCTGTTTTCATACTGAATTTTACTCAGTTTTGCCCCATATGAAAGCTGTTCTTGCAAGCTTCTGTCTTGCAAGCATAGGCAGGATTACTCATGGCATTTGATAGCTTTTACAGCATCATTTTGCAAGTCATTCTTCTTTTACAAAAATAAATCCCAAATCTTCGTGTGAGATATTATGTTCACTTATAAGACTTATCCATAAAAATAACTTGCAGAATCTCCGATACAGGTCTAGTGTAATATGTCATCATTTAATAAACCAAACTGGTAAATGAGGAGAAGCACATTTTTCCCAATGGTTCTTAAACATATCTGCTGACACCAGAGATATGGTGATTTTCAAGACTCTGCAGATTGTGGAGGAAACAGAGTTTTAAGGAACACAGACTCTTTTGCATCAAGCTGGATCACTATCATCTTTCATCTGCCTCCAAGTTTTCTCTTTCTTCTATTTCCAGTCTTCACCCATCAAACTCTCAGTCTCCCTTCCAAAATACATCCTTTGGTTCTCAGCTCTGTCTCTACATATTTTTTTCCAATCTCCTTCCCAGGCAAACCTAGCTAATTCTACTCCCATGACTCTGTGCATCCCATTCACATTTCTCACACAGTGTCCATCTCTTTTTTTTCCTAGTGAATCCTGGTTTGCTCTTAATTTCCCCTGAGAGCTCCTAATCCTGTTATCCACTCTTCTTTATGTCAAATTCTCTTTGCCAGAGCAATTCTAATTTTTACTTCCTGCCTACTTGGTCACAGTCCAGTCTTTCCTCAACAATTCTCAGCCACAGCTTCACCCTAGACCAGCAGTTCTGGCTTGGCCTTTTCCCCCTCATTTGGTCAAGCTTGCAGTCCCTTTGTATGTAACTTGGTTGGCCTCTGCCTCTGTGGCACTTGGGTGCAGGCAGGGATAGCACTGAGAGAATGGCAGAAATGAGGTACTGTGGCCCTCCAGCTGGTCCTTGGATGGCCTGAAGGGGTCAAAGCATGCTGTCTCTCAGGAAGGACAGCATCCATACAGCCTGTTCAGTAAACCAGGATTTGTACATTTTAGCTAGTAAACTTGGGTTCTGTATTATGCAGTTACAAACAGATTTATCAGAGGTTTGTGACTTTGCCAAATTTGAGCCAATTTTCACAGTAGGAACGGAAGTCGTGTCCATAGCTCAAATGCTACTTGTGACCTTATCAAACAAAGCCCCGCTCTAAGGCCAAAAGTAGTAAAAAATAAAAGGGTTTTGAGCAGCATAGCAGAATAGCAGATTTTCCATAGCTATATTCTCTAAAAGAATGCAGTTTAGGAAATTTCAACCCTAAATTTTAAAATAAGCAAAGACAAGACAACAAAGAAAAGCTCTTTGTAATTTGAAATGAAAATCTACTAATAAAAACTGACTTTGATACCAGGTGATGCTACAGTTCTTCCCTTCAATTAGGGCTGTGTTCATAGTGGAAACCCAGCTGAAGGATGAGTTTATATAGAGAAGCCTGAGAAACCTGGGATCCTGAAAGACCTGGGAAGAGAATGAATGTGGTGTGCGTAGATACAGCTGCTTGTGTTTAGCAGAACTAGGAAAACCAGTTGAACTGTACATATGAGTGTTTAGGGAAGAATAAGTTACCTCCTTCTATCTAAAGTTTTTGTTCTATACTACCCACAACCACCTACGATGGTTTTAGTCATAGTAAACCAACATTTTTGCATGGACAATATGGCTTCAGTATAAGAAGACTGTGGCACAGAAGTATTTTGCTGTAGGAATTTACACTATTGCTGCAAGGTTGCCTGAGTCTGACTGCATCTTATCTGCGTAACTTGTCCACGAAAGAAACAGGTAGGCTTGCTCTAAAGTTCTGCAGCTTTAGGAACACTGGGCTCAAGATGCAGGCTTCCCATCTGCTGTTGTACAAGTTATTTTGGTTTCCCATTTATAAAATCAAGTAATACTTATTTCACAAGGTCATTGTAATGGCAAATTAAGTTTAGAGTAAAGAGACTCTTGTGATCAAGGGATGACATGAAATCTAAGTTTGCCTCCGGACTGCAGACCTGACATTATATCTCCATGCTTCAGTCCCCTTGGTGTAAAATAAGGATAATATTTCCTCCCCATACCCTTTATTTGTTTAGATTGTCAGTAAAGCTGGTTGGAAAAATGCTGACATGTTTTTAATTGAGCATTTGCTGACTCATCAAAATCTAGTGTTTCAGTGAGAACCCTACTCAGCTTCCTGACAGCTTGCTGACCTGGATCCTTGGCAGAGATCTGGGAAGTGCTGGGAGTTGTGGCTCTCAGGGCTTCCAGGCTCATTCTTCCTTGATAGCTGGAGCTCTCAGTGTCCACAGCTGTGGGACAGCCTGCTGCTCAGGGACTGCCAGTGCTCATGGCTCTGGGGCAGTCCACCTCCAGCTCCCTGGAGCTGCACTTTCACACCTTTTTTTCCTAAATAGGGTATTGTTCCCAACAGAAGGACATAATATTATGAAGTAACAGAATTTTTTGCAAAACAAAGTTATCCTTCTCTACTGAACTTTTCAGAGCAGGACCGTTTTGCTTTAATGCTGGTAAGTTGCATAAGACAAACAGAAGTACAGCCCTCTGCTTAAAAAGCAATAAACTATGTAGAAAGAAGAGTGGCACAGCAGTTATTCAGTCCTTTCTCTGCCTCCCACAATAATTTTGTCACAGTTTCCAGTCTCAGAACACTGGAGACAGTGCTCAAGCCATTTGCCTACAGAGGAGACATGGGTGTCAGAACACAGCTAGAAGTAGTTGGCTGATCTTCACTCTACCTACTCCTTCTTCCTGTAAAGAGCAGGTGATCCCCTTACCCTGTAAAGGGAAAGTGATGTCCTTACCTCATATTGTAACACCAAGGAAAAAGTGTATTAATGTTTGCATCATATATCCAGCATCAGCAGAACTAGTCCCTGTTCACCTCCAAAGGAATAATCTGAGACATAAAGCAGTCAGTGACTTCATAGAAGATACACACATGCAAAGTCACAACTCTATGTATGTTCACCTGTACTTTGTGAATGAACAGATGTAACAGGATAGGGGGTTGCCCACTCCTTGGCTATAGGCCATTTTAATCCCTGTATCCTGCAAAGAACTACTCAGGGAAATAAAAATAAAATATGCTGATATATTAATGAAACAACCATCTAAATGCCCAAAGACACTGATGGGGAAATTGCCAGGCCTAAAATGCCTGTTGGTGACTTTGGCAATGACTTTCTGTCTTCAGACAAAAGCATAGAAATGCAAAATGACACCTTTCAAGATTAACAGCTTCAAGCCTCTTGCATTAAGAAAAGCTAAGAATAGTTGTTTCATGTTTTATAAATGCTTTTGCTTAGAGAGATAAGAACCAAGCAGCCATAAAGGAAGAATCAAAATGATAAACCAGGTGTGAACACCCAAGACCACTGGATCAAAACAATAAACCCAGCACCACTAGTATTTAGTAGACTTTTTGAAAGGAATAGTATGTAAAAAAAGAAAAGAAAGAGCAATATTGTTGTCTCAAAGGTGGCTGCAGTATCCTAAGGAAGGACAATCTCCCATATACCCTGTGGACTGTAAAAGTGAGGACATAATATGCTGTAGATTTATTCCTTGTGAGATACATCTAGCTCCTCCCCTCAGACATAAGCATTCTGTTCAGAGTTCTGGAGAAGAGAATTTAGAAGCAGAGATGGGAATCAACATCACAGGCTGCAGAAATTATGTTCTTTCTCCAAAGGGGCCTTCAGGGAGATGTCACACTGGTACAACGGAGATTGCTAGTATAATCCAGAGTAAATGCAAGTTATCCAGTCCTACCTTGGGCAATATAAAATGTATTCATTTCCCATTAACCTCCTTGAAATGCCTGAATGGAGGAATTTACTGACTTTTAAAATTACTGTTCATCTAACAGGAGTGGTTTCATGGTCTACTGAGGATAGGCAGAATGCGCTGTGTGCATGAAGAAAACAGATAACATTGATTCTGCAGCTTGCAAGGTTTCAGTTGTATCAATACACGGTGCTATATTTAGGAAGAGTATTCTGGATAGTCTTTCAGTCTGACTTCACAGGACTTAAAATCTATTTTTGATGGAAAAATTACCAAAGAGACTAAAATTGCTGTAAAAGAGGATAAAATGCAAATTGCATTTTAATATTCTTTCATAAAGTAACTGAAAAATTGCAATAAGAGTTACCATCTTCTTTAGAGGACTTGATACAGTGCCAAACGGAAAATTAGTAATTAAGGTGGGGAACCTGAAGATCAGCATTAGAACTGTAGGCAAGGTTAACTGGCTAAAAAGAAAAGAGAGCTAGTGTGAAATCAGAGTTCCTCAAAGACTGGTCTTCAGCCTGATACTCTTAAATGTTTTCTGTAATGACTTTGCCACAAAAAGTAGATGTGTGCTAGTGTTCTTTCTCAGTGGCACAAAGCTGGGTAGCTGGTGTGGACAGAGGAGGTAGAAACACCTGACAGTAATGGCAGTGACCCATCAGACTAGTGCCTGGGGTGTGCTGGTTCATGTGCAGACACAGTGAAATTATTATCAAAGCTCAACACTTACTTATAGAGAAATAAAGCTATCATTCCTGTTCAGTTGCTTGTCATGGCTGACAGTTAAGTTGGAGGCAGAGTTTCCAGAAACACAGTTGAGGAAAGCTGCAGAAAATTAGCCTTACTTCTGTTTTCATCTTGTCTGCTTTGCCAGTTCTTTTTCTAAGTATTTAATAACCATAGTGATTCTTACATTAATATATTAAGTTATAATTTTTTGTTAATATAGTGGAATTCTTTTTGGCTACACAGTAACATTTGTGAAAATTAGCCTCAGTACTCCTTTCATAATCCTGTGGTGATGTATTATTGTGATTTAACTTCGCACGTCGCTTCTAGCAGAAGAGGCTGGCACACTGCTTTATGGAATGTGTACATATTTTTCTTTCTGAGCTAACAAGCAAGGTCACTCTAACCTTGCTAGGAAAGTAGAGCCTTTTCTGTTTATCAACAGAAGGATAATGCAGTTCTTGTGTATCAAATAAATGTCTTAAAATTACATCCTTCCCAGGGCTGCTCTGTAAAGGCAAAACACTGAAGGTTAACAGGGTAGATGAGAACTGGAGGAATGGAAGTGGGATTAAATGTAGTTGTGCAAAATGCAAGTCAATGCACTAGAAGATTAATACTAGATAATTCTGTTAGATGACAGAAGCTTATCACTTGGGAATGAGATCTTCCTAACAGGTGCAGAGAGGCAACAAAGCCTAAGTAGTTTTAAGATGAAGCTTGATAACTTTATAAATGGATTATGACATGGTCCTGAGATAGCAGACGACTGGGATTTGATGACCCAGATAGTCCTTTCCTAGTCTGTGTTCCCTTTTTGGTGGTGGTGCTGCTGGGGGAAGAGCCAGTTGTCTCTGGTAGGATGGAGAGGTGCGTATAAGGAGCTGTGAATCAGGTTTCACATGTTTTTTTTAAGGTTTGGGGACTACTCAAAACTCAAAAGAAATAAAGTTTTCAGACATATGTGAAAGAAAATGTTCAATAAGTCTGTCTTGTCCTTGTGATCCAAATGAAGGAGAGAATCTTGGTCTCTAGGCCAGGCCATCTGGGAAACCAAATTAGGGATATCTGGTAAGAGCACCTGGTGTGGTGTCTGGTGTGGAGCAGGAAAGCTGAGTAGATAGTGGGAGAAGGGTGTTCTGCATCTGTGTGGGGTGGTGGTGTGCACCTTAAAAGGTTTTTCTAAATCACAATTTTGCAAAATCAGACTCTCCTTATGTATAAGGAAAAATCAGACAAAAATGTTTATTTCCAGAGATTTACAGGTTGTTGAAAAATGTCTGGCTGATAACCAAAGGATCAAAATGTCTGAGTCACAGGGATGGGATTTGTATGCAGCACATACATAAGCACTTAAAAACCCCAAAACTTGATCTCCCAATTACATGGGGCAAAAACAGGAGAAAGAAGTCATGAACCATTTTCAGAGTTAGTAGAAAATCCTTAGATTATACAGACAGAGCAGTAGGATTAAGATTTGCTTTCTGAAGTATAACTACCAATTATCCAAATTTATCCTAGGACTTTTGCTAGTGGGCTACAGTAGCCATTTACAGTATCAATAAAAATATACACAGAACATTTCCTGCTTTGTAACATTTATTGTTGTGAAAAATAAGGAGCAGTATTACATTAATAGATACTTGAAGCCATGCATTTATTTCCATATAAACTCATTTTATTTTAGTCAAGCAATTATATAAATAACTTGTCTATCCTTTTAAAGTAAGAATCAAAATATTCTGCCCCAAACTGAGGAATATCAGTACTCTTATTACTCTCGTATTTGAAAGTGAATAATATTATACATCTATTTTACATACAGAACTTTTAGGAGAATATGTTGCCTAACATTCACAAATGTAAAGCATTTAAATGAAGAAAAGAATGAATGGAATTCCTTTCACACAATTATAGCACTATAATTAAAGACAGAATATATATTAATCATTTCCTTTAAAACCGAAAAGGAACTTTGAAATCCCACAGGTCATTAAGTTGGCAACCCATTAAAAACAAGACATTTCCCATGCAGCAGCACAAGTGTACTCCTTAGTTTCACAGAATCCTGTCCTGTAAAACTAAAGTTAGATTAGTAAGGAAAAAAAAAGTCAATGGAAGTGATGAATACACTTAAATTTCCATCCTTCTGTTGTAATAAGCATATAGGTATATGAACAGATAATTTCCGAAATGTTTAATCATTCAGTGCCAGCACGGAAGATAGATAACATTCATCTAACTTGGCTTTGAAAATATAATGAAACAAATATTAGCACATCACGTAATATCCCACTTCCAGCTGAAGGGATCAATTTCCAGTATCACATTGTGATTTTTTACTTTCTGTCACTGCAAGAGCTATTGTAATCATATTCCAGCCTGAGCAATTTACCGGAGTCCTGAAACCTTACACAGAAACTCTTTTCTCATGGGAACTTGTTTAGGGAATCTCCAAAGTCCTAATTATTTCAATACAGAGAGCCTCTGTGGTTACACCACCTACAAGAAAATTGCAAAGGCTTTTAATGTGTCGTTGGCCAAATCCCAGGTACAATCAGGAAGACATTTCTACTTGTTCATGCGATTGCAGGAATTTATGTCAGTGATGGCCTTTTCTCGGATGTGTTTGCCATTGATCACAGACAACAATGGTGAATTGAACTACATGGTAACTGAGTTATTCTGGGGCTTTTTCCTTGCAGGCAATTCTACAGAGGCAGTAATTTTAAGTAGGATTTAATTAGAAGTACCGTGACATGTTTTGATTGTATTCACACTGAGTGAGGAATGTCCCTTTACCCTGTTGGATTGAAGCGCTAAGTGCCTGGCTCAGCAGGGAAGGGGCTGTGGGAAGTGATGACATTTGCTGTAGTTTGGTTATTATTAGTGCTACCCTGCCAGGGACACTGTGAGTTGGCTGGCAATGATATGGTGGCCAGCGTAAACCCTCTGAAAAACTGAGGTCACAGCAAGCCTTCCAGGGGCTTTGTGGAGTCGGAGAGATCACCATGTCTGCTCCCCTCAGGGCTTACCTCACCTCCCTGCCCTGTCTACCCTGTCTAGCAGGTTTAAAGGACTTTGCAGATCCAGGGCAGCACACATCCCTCCTCCACAGTCTTTCAGGGAGACTTTTTCACTGCCAGGGTGAGGTGGGAGATGTACGCACTCTGAAGCAATATAAACTTCCCAGAAATTGTATTGATTTTGCGCACCCAGTTTTCAATGGCCAGCTTGCCATTTAGGGAAATGGATGCTCATTCATGTCATTAAATTGCCCTGTGTAGAAGCTCTCATCTTAGTCCTTCAAGGTCTAATACTGATGATTCTGATCATACTTCTCTTATGGGGCAATTTCACAATATAAGCTGGGTATGGAGCAGGCCGGCTACCCACCGCCCTGTGCTCACACACTGCTTCCCTGAGCCAGGATTTAGATGTGACCACAAGTCGATCAAGCAGATGATTCCACAGAAGATAACCTGTTGAAACAAGAAACAAAGGCTTATCATTCTCCCAAATCAGCCAGCTGATCTATCTCAGTGTGCCCATACTGGATTGGGTCCCCTGCAGAGGAGGTGGTGGGCCCACCCTTTCTTGGCAACAGTCAGCCATCACACGGACTTAGTGCGATCTCACTCCTCTGGCTAATGGTTTCCTTTGAAGAGGCAAGAAGTTTAGGTTCCTTCCCACTTGCTGCAGATTTTCCAGGGAGGCTAGTGTCCATGTTCCCATTTTACTGAAATTATCAGCAAGAGACCTGTTGCTGCCAGAGGAGAGGATTTGAGTCCTCAGACAGCATTTCTTATAACAAAGATGGGTATGGAAGAAGCAACTGACCTTTGTCCCTCGGAGTGTGAAACAGAGGAGACTGAGATGTGACAGGAGCAACTACAAATTAAACACAGTTTTAAAAATAGCCTATGAAATTGCTGGGATTTCACCTTGATATGATGAGATTTTTGACAGTGGCCCTGCTGAAATTAATGGAGATTCTCCTTGTATTGAGGGAGATTTGTATTCCGTCAGTTTGCGATCACCCAGATACATTTTCTTTGCTCCATTTTGCCAATTTTAGTTTCCTGTTTGCATTCAAACAAAGGTTTCTTTCTCTCTAAACATCGCTTTTACTGCCTTAGGAGCATTGCCAAGCTTGTGCCCTTTTTAATTCTTTGCAGCTAGGCTGGAGCTTTTAATTCATGATATTTAAATAACATTTCAGCTTGATCATTTAACTCTTTCCTATCTCATCTTACTTCCACATTTAAGTACGTAGTAGATCTTACCTAGACAAGTGTTAGGGCTTGAACCTTGAACCAAGCCCTTGTAGCGTATTACTTCTGTTTGGAAAGCATGCATTTGGCTTTTGGGTTCTGTAAGAACTCGCTCCATGCCAAATGGGAGCAGTGTTTTGAGTTTAATCCATTAGAGTGAATTGTGTTATTCCTACAGAGGTGGGACACGCAGAAGAAAAACACTGCACAGAAGGGAGATGAATAAAATTGCCGGTTCAGAGGTTGTGGCTCATACTATGACTATTCAAATGAATACTTACTAGTAAAGGAGCTCCACTTGAAAAACAAGATTGGAAAGAGAAGAAACTGGGCCAAGGAGCATGAGTGCTTACAGAGTACTTTGTGACAATAAGACAGAAGCTGTAAAAATTATTTTGGTTTTTTTTTCTTTTGACTTCACAGAAATTCCTGGGATTATCCTGCATAACTTCAAGTGCACCATACTGCTTGGTGCATTCTTAGTGCACTTTCCAAGGAGGAAGGAGTGTTGTATATCAAAGCTGTGGTTATTTCTTTACTTTTGTTTGGGATTATGCTCTTACTGTCATAGCAGCAGAATCATTTTACGGGTCTCCTGGTATAGGCATCTCAATTCTCATTTAAAAATACCCTGAATGAGAGTATGTGCTGGCCACTACATCAAGAGATCAGGCTTTTCTTTATATAGAGGTAATCTGTGATGTGTAGAGCATTTCTAAGTAGACTACAGAGTACTCACTGGTTGAATGACTTGGGTTTTTTTGGTTGATCAGCTGTGATACAAAGGTTTGTTGTGATCTCACATTCTGTCTGCAATGGATTTGAGAAAAAGAAATATTCAGTCCCCTCCACAACGTGAAACTACCAAAGTCTTGAAAGATTTTGTCAGAAGTGGCTGTGCAGAGAGCTCTCTTTTCCTGTGCACAGTCAGATCTTTTCTGTGATGAGGAATTTTCCATTATCTCAACAGCCTCTTTATCTGGACCAACTAAAATTGAGTCAATCTAAAAAGGAGGTATTTTTGAAGTGAGCCATACTTCGTTCAGTGTACAAGCATTTAAGTGGGTGCAGAGTTTGCATACCATGTAACAAATCTGTGAACAGGCTGTGATAGTAATACTTGTGGAAGCGTTGGCTTTTTTTAATGAATCAGCATTTTGGTATTGCATATATCACAATTTGCATTCATTTTGTATACAAATTTGCTACTGCATAGATACAAATTTAAAGCTATTTTGCTTTAAAGTGTCAAAGAAAGCAAATATGAATTCCTGCAAGCATCTCAGCTTGTTTTTATGTGTGCTAAACCATTTCACTGTACTCTCAGTATTAGGAATCACACACTTTACACCTTATGCTATGGAGGTTTTCTGAGTTGCTGGAGTCCTATGGGGTTAGGACTTTCTCTTCTCATGCTCCTTGTTTACAGAAAGTCATTGCCATCTAATATTAGGAACTCAACATCTCTGCCAGTTCCTGGGCCGAATTTAAAAATGTTTGTTTTGAAACTGGTCTTTCATTACTGCTCATCTAATTTTCTGTAGACATGAAGCCATGCATAAAATCATCTCATCAAACTGCTCTGTACTTTTAAAAGCTATATTGGCATAATGTGATTTTCTGTTTTCATATTTTTCACATGAACATTTTTCTGGACTATGCAGAATAAATGGTCTGGGTCTCTCACCTGAACTGTTCTACTCCCTGCGCTGCCTAAATTTTCGTGTGAAGCCAATTCCTTGTAGCTGCATCTTGCAAATGCCTGTTCATTAGGAGGTACATGATCTACTGTCCCTGAGCAAATAATTTATTATCTTGTGTAGTGATATACTCCAGTTTTTTCTGATCATCAGCTTCAAATATCTTCCCATCATGGGTAAAACAGATATCAGAGATTTTAGAGCTTTTACAGCGAAAGCAGTGTGGTTGCTTCAGGTGAAATACAAAAGGGAAGATGGAGGAAATGAAGGACAGAATGGCAGGACGTAATTTGCCATTAGGTCTGGCTTTTTTCCCCCTTCTTGTCATCAGCTTTCCGGTACCGAACTCTCTTCAGAGCGACCTGCCTCTTGGCCAAAGCGGGAATTCCCGTTCGCTGCCGCCACCACCTTGCGCGGTGCCTTGCGAGCCGCGCTGGCAGCGGCCCCGCGGGTGGGCGGGCGGCAGGGGGCGCCATTGCCGCCCGGGCCTTCCGCGGGCCCTTCCCGGCCCATTCCCTCCCGGGCCCTTCCCGGCCCATTGCCGCCCGGGCCCTTCCCGGCCCATTGCCGCCCGGGCCCTTCCCGGCCCATTCCTTCCCGGCCCATTCCCGCCCGGGCCTTTCCCGGCCCATTCCCTCCCGGGCCCTTCCCGGCCCATTGCCGCCCGGGCCCTTCCCGGCCCATTCCCGCCCGGGCCTTTCCCGGCCCATTCCCGCCCGGGCCCTTCCCGGCCCATTCCCGGCCCATTCCCGGCCCATTCTCGCCGGCCCCGGGCCATCGGGGGTCCGGAGCGGACCGGCGGCTCCGGGTTGGGGCCGCTGGAGGCCGTGCGTAAATGCGAGCGAAGGCACGTGTCCTGCTCTGGTGTTTAAAATAGCGCCCGCCGAGCGCACACGTCCTGCACGTAAGCGCGGCCGAGCCCCGCCGTGCGCGGAGCGGAGCGGGAGCAGCGCTGCCGGCGGGAGCAGCAGCCCCCGCATCCCGGTGGGCTGAGCGGGCAGGGACGGACCGCGATCGGGTGGCGAGAGCCGCCCGGGGGCACCACGGACATGAACTCCTAGCGAAGGACGACCCTTTCCTGACGCGAAATTAGCCCGAGAGCTGCTGTAGCTCCGTCTTACTAAACTCTCCTAATATACATATTTTCTGAGCTGTGATCTAGCATTATTCCCAGGGGTTCTCCAAGAAAGGAAGTGGAGAATGTTCTTTTCAAAAGCATGAAGTGGGAAAATGTTTAGAACTATTTATAGCTGCACTTAGGCTGTGGAAATCCCAGACATTATAAACTATTTATAGTTATTTTCTGGGTTAAAAGGGTGAAGTCAGAAATCTTATTGAAAAAGTTGCATATGCTTCTTATCCATCAGTTAGATTAAATGAAACTTCTGAGCGTGGGATGGGGCTGGCCGAGATTGATGAAAACTAGGAGAAATTAAAGATGAGGTGGAAACATGAATTCAGAGAGACACACACCCTATGTTGTGGAAACAGGAAGGGCCCTGTGGCACCTGCGGACTTTGCCCAGTGCCAAAGGGTTGTAGGAACACACAAGCTCACTCTTTAGCTGTGGCTGCTGACAGCAGGTTAGAGTTTTCCACTCTCACAGGCTTAGCCATCCTGGCTGTTAAGGGAATTCCATGCCAGCTGCCAGCATGTTAGAGCTGCTGTCTCTGCCTGCTTTGGTGTGTCAAATCACTTTGCTTTAAATCGTTGGGAGTCTGTGCATGAGCCTTTTCTTCAATGAGCTCACTCAGGCATCAGGAGGCACCAGGTATCATTAGGGGCATTGTTTTGTACCTTCCGGCCATGCTGCCTTAGCAGCTCCAGCAGCTGGGATCGTCTTCATGCAGATGGCAGTGGGCTGAGCTGCAGGGATGGCTCCTTGGGCTGGCTGGGGCCTCCCATCCTCACAGCACCTTGGTGACTGACTACATTTCAAAAATAAATAATCTCTGAAGCCTTTCCTGCTTTTGTCAAAATTGTCTGGACCAAGCCTGAATTTGCTCTAAGTGATTAAAGAACGCCATAGGAATATCTCTACTGTCAGTTGGACACAACCAGCAGATGCAAACTGACCAAAAATGCCCTCTATAACATGAGAAAAACGCTGAAATGTAGCTGATTAGAACAGAAATATCATATCAACACTGTTAGTGTAACTAAACATTTAAGGGGAAGCTTTTTATACAGTAACCTGCCTAATGTCAAACATGAAATCCCAGTTTGCTTCCCACTGCTGTGCTTCTCTGATGAAGTGTGCAAAACCAATGCTGTCTCTTTAAAATTCCTGAAACCAAACATCATAAAGCATTACTATTATTCTTAAAAAAAATTCTCCTATCGTGCAACACTTTTTGCTCTGCCTGACTAGAGTATCTTTCAATTAGTATCACTGATAAATGGATTATTTCAAGTATTGAAAGAGGTATCTTAGTATCTTCAGAAAAACTCACTTTTCTTTTAATAGTGGGTTTAAATGTCTCATTTCAAAGGAGAGTGTTCTATTATTTTTGCTCTAAGCTATGCTTCTCTTTGGCCCTGACTAATGCTGAAATTTGTGCCAGTGTCTCTAAATCTTGTATCATTTGCATTTTGCCATGATTTTAGGGTCAGCAAAGAGCTGCTGTGTGGTGATGCCACTAATCAGGTAGGCAGTAACTTCTTACTTAAAATGGATTTTTGTTTGCTGGTGCTTTTGTTTATCCTTTCGGACAAGCATGTCTGGGTGTCTAGATTGCCCTACACCTACCTTCTGCCTGCAGTCTCTGTTAATAGAAACATGGGGTGTACAAACAAACATGTACAAACTACCTGCTTGTTCTTCTGTCATCTTACCCTGCTTTCCCCAGCTTGGCTATATTTCTGTAGTGACCCACAATGCATCGTACAAAAAGGTTTCTTGGAGTAAAAATAACCTTGGAAGTTAAGGTATCCTTTTTTCCCCCACCTCCCTCTTCAGGTATAACAGGTTTTGTAGATGATGCTGCAATTACATGCTGATGTACACACAGAATAACTCCCCCAGGTCAGACCACAGCCTTCACTGTTGACAGAAGAAAGCCCTAGAGCTTGACTTCGTGCACTCATGCCTTTACTACCCTTCATGGTATGAAGGGCTGATGACCAAAGCTGAGGTAAAGTTGGTTTGACAAAGTCAAACTCCAATTTAGGAGTGAGTTGAGTTTAGGATCTAATTTGTCACAACTGGCATTTTGATAACTTCATGAATCATTTTATTAACACTGCAATGATTCTCTTAATGATTCAGCAACATCCCACAGCAAAGAAACCAAAACAAACTCCAGACTTAAAAGGTTGCAGATAAACTTCTGTTTTAATAGACAGACCTACCAGATGGCAGTAATGGAGCCATTTACAGCCTTATTAGCAGCCACATGTGCATTACTCATGTAATTACACATTACACATATGCAATTCTCTATGACAATCCTGGGTGTTTCTAAAGGGTATTTTCAAACTAATTTCTCTTATTGCAGTGTGCCTCCCTTCTTCGAAATCACAAATTCATCAAGAGTTGAGGTCATTTTCTTTCCCAAAAAGACAGAAAAATGTTTTACTGCAAAATATTTTAAAAAACCCAAAACAAGATCAATGGACAAGCATCATTTGTCCATAAACCACCAGACTGTTCTGGAAGAGCAGTGGATAGTGTGCTGATTCAGTTTGAATGTAGCCCTTTCCCCTTATTAAGGAGACCACAGGCCAGTGATGAAGAACCTCGGACTCTCTGTGGTACAGCAGAAATAAAGTATGGAAATAAGGTTTCTCTTGGAATTTTTTAACTTGCAAAATGTAGCTATCAGTTTTCATGTATTCAGTTACCTGAATCATGGGCAATAATAATGGGATGGAAATCACTTGTGAAGAAGCAGATACTAATACTTTCCTTGTGCAGGTCATGCAAAAAAGCACAGCTTTGCAAATTAAAAACAAACATTGCGTCTAGGTACCCATACTGATACGCTGCAGAAAGAGTTTATCAAGTCTGTAAATATAGCTGGATTCAGTGGCTCATTGTACAGATTATCTCAATATCAAACCCACAGCGAAGCAGTGTTTTACGTCACTGTCTACCAGTAATAGCAATGCAGAAGCAGAGGTGTTGAGTTTAAATGTCAGCCACGACCTGAAGCTCTCAGCATTTTCCCACACTCGATTTGCAACATCCAGTTTTCCTGAGAGACCCCTGTATTTGTACTTTCCTTGTATAACTTGGGATTGGACATTTGTACACCATTTTTTTCTCTGTGTTGGAAAGTGGAAGTCTAGCTTAAGAATATTTAGTCATATTAGGGAGTGAAGTACTAATTTTCTTAATGAATTGCTGGTTTTACAGGGTCCAGCTACTAAGATAGAAATGAAAAAATATAGGACCACTGATATGAGTAAATTGTATTAGTTACAACAAAACAAGAGTTCTTGTTACTACTTTGAAAAAATGAAAGATTTTCTTACCTCAGTAGCTGAAGTTAGTTCTGTCAAAAATACAAAAGCAAAAAGTTATCAAGTTGAGATCAAGTATGGCTTTGGTTATTTATTGATAAGCTCTAAAACTATTCTTTGATTCATTGGAAAGAATTCTGGTATTATTTTAGATATAAACAGTAGTATTAATCAGTAGCTACCATTAGCTACTAAGAAAATGGCTTCAAGGTTAAAAAAAAAAAAGTGTAATTATTTCAAGTACCTAGCTGTTACAGAAATGTATAATTAACAAAGAAGGAGACAGGAAAACTTTCCAAAGCTTATTCATTAGGGGTGAGTTACCACAATCTGTAGCACTGAGTCCAAGCACTTGGCAGGAGAGGCTCAGCTACAAGGAACACACTTCCAGTGAACACCAACAAATGAAAAAGGCACTCAGTAGTGATTTCTCAGCCAGATGCTTCTTGGTTGTGTTGCAGGACTGTCCAGTGCCAAGCCTACTGCTGCCCGAGCCTGTGTGCTGTGGAATGGCTCACACTGGGAAAGTTTGGGTAGCACCTGTGGAAAGCTGTTCCCAAATCAGCCACCAAGGAACGGCATTGCAGGAGAGGCCATGGTGTGTCACTGACAGGATGCTGTTTGCATCTCAGCACGTGAGAGCAATATACCACTTCCAGATTTCCCTGGGACAGCAGCACCAATCTCTTTCTGAATACAGACACAGAGAGGGTTGGCAGCTGTATTGGGAGTCCTTGTAAGTGAGCAAGCTCTCCTACGCACCGCATGCCACAAAGAAATGGCATCTGTGCCAGGAAAGTAGGCAGAGCTGACCACTTTGCTACTCATTTCCTATGTTTATGTACTCATTTCATAGTCTGGTCCATGAAGAGAGACAGGTTTGTGCTATGGATATTGGAAGGCATAGTCTTTCAGCAGTGTAGGGAGAACATAAAAAGAAGGAAGACACCCCTTATTTGGTGCAGTAATGGTGGGATCACAAAGTTGGATTGCTAGGATTATTTGGATGCAGACTTCCACCTCCAGGGTTGGAAAGATGGTGGTTAATTAGGATGGGTATGCTTAAGATTCAACCTACCCTATTTCAGGTTGTGACTATGACAGTCACAACTGAAGCTGTAGCAGACTTAGCTGTCCTTAGTTTCCTTGAACTGTCACAGCCACAGATGCAACACACATCATATCTGCTGCCCTGACCGGATGTAGTGGGTCATCGTCAGGATGTTGTCTCTCTGCAATATTGCAAACCACTGCAGATCAGCATACTCATCCCTTCCAGCTAGCTTTGGAAGGTGCATAGTATCTTGTACTGCTGCCTGGCAGCAAAAAGGCCAGGAAGCACCTGGAATTGGTGCCATCAAGAGGGAGGGAGTCACCATGCCATTCAGCAAGATTCTCCAGCCTCCAACAATTCCTACTTGAGTTGTTTTTAAATCCATATAAACTTTTAACATCCACTAAGTTCCTCATCTTGATTCTATGTGGTATGAAGAGTAACACTGTCCTCCCAGCCATCTCTTTTGAAGACAGGAGATTCCCCAGTTTGTGCAATCATTTCTCATACAGAGGACACTAGGTAGGTTTGGCTTTGCTGCCCCTCTCTGAACCTTCTCGAATGTCCTGTATCTGTTTAGACACAGGGGGAACAGAACTGAACATCTGTGTGCTTGGAAATGCAAAGGAAGATGCCGCTAGTTGGCAGGAAGTAAAGAACCTTTCTTGAATTCAATGAGCAGTCAACTTTTGTATTACTTAGGCCTTTAGCTCTCTAACTTAGGAATGAGACAAAGCTTCCCAAGATACAAACCTCTCTTCATTAATGATATAATCTCCTGGAAAACTTCAATTGGATATTCAGACAATCTTTATTAAGAGTCTTTGTGCTTCTGTGTATCTTTGTGCCTACCTACACTTTTAACTTATGCTCTAAATTGCATAGATAGCAAATTTAGTGCTATGAGTAACCCTCAGAAAGGTATACAGAGAACTGAAGACTGGGGTACAAAGCCCCTGTTAGCCTGGGCAGATCCAGACTCAGATCTTCCATGAGCTTCTGTAGCTTCATAGTTTGTGTGTGGCTCACTGCTGCTGGTCTAGGTATGCAAAAGATTTGAAAAAGGAAGGTGGAGGAGGAGATCTGATTCTGTAACGAGCGGCTGTGATACTCTGCAAGAGAGTACTGCTTGGAAACTATGGGTTTCTGTCTCTTATACAACACTCTTTAAATGTAATACATATGAAATATCACTACTAACATCAGGGAAAAAAAAGACAAGAAAGCGCAGAAGGAGAAGAGGCTGGGTAAAATCCAGGGCAAAGTGAATCTCAAGTTCTATAGCTTCAAATTCTTTTATTTGCATCCATGCCCTTTAATAGCTTCTGTATGGGTCATCAAAATATGTTCAACATCCCTGCACTTAAGAAGGACATTCTTCTCTTCATCAAGTAGGATACTGAATGTAGCTGGGAATAAAATAACAGAGTTGATTCCCAGACTAGAGAACTCTGCTTTTAGCGTCAATTTTTTATTCAACCCTGTGTTGCCTGGGCAATGTCAGGGAAAATACAAATTCTCTTCTGAAGGAGGAAATGCTCTTCCTCCAACTTCTAAAATGCTTATCTTTGTGTACAGCTGAAATATGATGAAGCATGTGTCCAAAAAAGTGTATTCCCAAGTCAGCATTTCAAGTGGGTGTGAATTTCAAGTTATTCAGAAATATTCAGTCATCAGTGGGGGGGAGGAGGAGCACCAGATTTCTTTAAGTGCACATTAAAAGTGGCAGAGGGACCAGTCAGGCTCTTCATAGAGGTCAAGTATCTGCAAGCTTATAGCAGGGTTCCCAAGTGTCTTGATTTTCATATGAATTGACACATTAGGCTGTAATCAGAGCAGGTCCATATTTGTTCATTTCTTGAACTAAAACCTTTGCCCTCCCCACAGCTGTTAAGATCAAAAATCCTGGGTTTGCTCGACTTAATATTTAAAAAGTATAATGCAGAATTTTGGACATTGGTTTAGTTTTATCCACAATGTGTTGCACAGAACATTTGAAGTCATGACATTTTCTGTACTGCATGCATAAAATTCATCTTGGATTTAGGCTTATCTCTAGATCCATGGGACTACTTACTTAGCAAAATTTCCCCTGAGCAAACTTCAGTTTGAGTGAATGAGCTGGAATGCTTCACTCCAGAGCAGAAAATCTGGAAAATGTTTTTTCTTTACCTCTCCCCATACTTGCATCCAAGTCAACAACTGAAAATGTAATTTAGAGATGAGATCATCTCCCTAACAGTTCTCAATCATAAAGCTATCCCCTCCTGTGATTTTTAAAGCATATTTCTTTAATTATTAAAAGTTTTGAAAAAAGCAAGGTCTTAAGGAGATATATTTTGTACTGCAAAAAGTAACCACTTACAGAAGAGTTTCCAAGTTTCAGCTTCAGCTGCCATGACTGTCACATGCACATGTCACATCAATAATATTGTGACCTCCCTCTGCACACTCCTTCCTAAAGACCTGGTTTTCTCTCTTAAAAGCCTGGAGTGTATAGCTCCATAAAATGTCATGAGGAAGGAAAAAACAAACCCTAAGCAAACCGTAAACCTGCCTGGACTGGTAGTACCAATCCTTTCACCACCTCACATGTAGCTGCACCTTTTTTTTCTTTTTTTAAAATATATCTCTAAGAACAACGTAAACACCATTGTGGGTATTGATAAATCCCCTTGGAAAATAAACACCCTGTGGCAGTTCTTTAGTGCTAGCTCAGGTGCCTTCCAGACAACAGAAGCTACAAGGCAAACAACACAAGCTGGCACGGAAGAGGTCGCAGCGGGGTTCAGCCAGTGTGAGCTCGAGATTCCCGGGGCGAGGAAGGTGTGGACGTGTTGGCAGGCTGGGAGGGTTGTGCCTCCAGCGCTGTGCCACAAATCACTCTCTGAAGGATGCTGACTCTGGCAGTTCAAGGAAACGTGCAGTCCTGCATCACACCTGGCTTCTACCTATCAACACCTCAGTCCTGCACAGGAGTCTGAGCCACTCCTGGGTGCTTAGAGGTTGTTTGACATCTCTATCAACAAAAGTAAAACTCTGCTTTGTGAGGTCCCACCAAAAGCTCTCAGCAGACACCTGTGCTGATAACCACAACAGTGGTTATATTTTTACCACTGGCTGTTTTTAACCACCCTGTTATCAGTTGCTGCATGATGCTGTAGTACAGGTGATGCTCTTCCAGAGCCTGCTGTTTGGTCCTGTTATGCAAAGAGCTAATTCTGAAATAAAGCAGTACAAGGAGCTCAGAAATAAGACTCTGATTATGGCAATAGGGCTACAGCCATTTGGTTTTATTTTATTAGAGCTGTCATTAAAGATGACTGCTTGCACAGACACAGACTGGTTAATGCTTTTCAGTTTTCAGTGTGAGCAAATACTTAATTTTTTTGTTGTTGTGTGTTCCTTTAGCAGAAAAAAAAATTAGTTGAATCAGCTTTCTAGATATCGTTCCTGGTATACCTCAGCTTTAAGCTTGATAAGTGTTAGAAACACACAGCCACAGTTCTTGCTCAGAAAGACTAATTTAGAGCACCTTTGCCTCATAGTCCCTAAGGTTTCATCAAAAAAGTGTGTGTATGTGCTGGCAGCTTCCTAGCACTGAATGTGCTGAAGTGTTATAATGCGGTTGTGCCTAAGTTATGTTCTATACAGATCAATTAAAATAACACAAATCTATTTTAGTGGAACTCTAAACAGATGATCAAGTGATGCAATAGTTTTTATTAGTTGTTTTTATTTAAAAAGGAACAATCTCCAAAAAGTTGACTATAGTTGAGTCAGGAAAATATCCAGAAACATAAAACCAGCTCAACAAATCTGTAGTTTAGTAAGTCAGTACCACATGGTTCATATACTGGGATCACTGTGAATATTTAGAGACTCTTTACCCAATTGATATACATACCACAATGCTGTTACAATCTAAAACTGATTACAAAAGCAGAGAAAGGGGAAAAAGAGACATAAGATGCACCCACCTTACGAATTTCTGGCAGTCTTGCTTCCAAACATATCCTTAGCCAATCTCACATTATTAGTCACTGAAACAAAGACTTTTTTTTTAGATCTTAAGCTATTTTTTATGGATATACGGTTTGAAGAGGACACCAATTTTGCTGCCGTTCTGACACAGCTTAAGCAACATACTCTTCAAGGCCATGTCTGTATTTGTCCTCAGTATTTGTGTATTTGTCAGTGTGAGTCCCCACTAAATTATGCAAAGTGTGGTAAAAGCTCTTCTTATCTGTGGAAGAGGAAGGATGGGATGGATATTGGTGGTCTGTGCACCCAACTGGTACCGCCTATAGTACTGATGAAAGTAAAATGAGTTAAAGTGAGCTGGGAGTTAAACTGCATTTACAAATTAGCTCAGCTAGTGTGAATCTCACAGAGGAATAATACTTATTTTGACTTTTCAATATATTTTAGTTTAAACAGCTTCCTAATCAAATTAAGCTATCTTAGAAAGACCTTTAATCGTGCTAATGGGATTGAGCTAAAGAGCCTTTAGCAGAGGAGCAGAAGCTCTCTAAGAAAGAGACACAGCAGCTAAGCTGAGTCATTTGCACAAATGAATGGCAAAAATATTCCTGCAGGATGAAAAAGGTAAGGTTGAGAAAACTTGTTCTGCACAAAAAAAAAAAAAAAAGAAAAAAAAAGAAAAAGGAAAAAAAAGAGAGAAATAAAGGAAATTAATAAAAATTAAGTAGATTTCTAATAAGGAGAGCCCAGTACCCATTTGCGGAGGAGAGAGTGCACAGCTGTGCTGTGGCAGAATGTTCACTGATCACTGCACGTTGCAAAAATCTCAGCACTGACCAACTCAAAACTACTCATGAATCACTGATGCTTCTTGGTGCTGGGTGTACTCTTAGAAAGCAACAGTCAGTCAGGGTTGCAATAGGGTGTACAGCACTCCTATTGCCCAGAATGTGAGACCAAAATTAGGAATTCAGTTTCCTGCTGGCTATACCTGCCTGTCTACTACAAATTTTGCAGGAAGAGCCAATAGATAGGGATTTCTATCAATCACATAATCTAAAGTGAATTATCTAAATTGGCAGATTGTTTTATTGGAAATCTTTTAGTTTAGAAAAAAGGATATTAGACTTTTCACTGTCAAATCTGTTACATGTGTGACTAATAAAGACCAACAAGATGATCCAAGAATTTACAATTTAAATAGCTGAGACTAATCTTAAGAAGATTTATGAGAAAGCTGATTTGGAGTGCTATATTCTATAAATTAATAGTGACAGATTTTTATGGGTAGTACACTAAGGAAATGACTACAAAATAAAACCAGGAGGTTGTTATACTCAAAGTTAAGCAGTGTAATTCAAACAAATGATTCTGTTATTTACTGGCAACCATATGTTCACATGCCACAACAATATATAAGTATTTGTATTTTAATATATAGTACTTGGCAACTACCTTCTTAATAAGGGGGCTCCTAAGGTCAAGGGTGAAGAGTGGTAACATATTACCAGTGCTCTGCACTGAATAGGTAAATAGTTTTGATGATAAACAGTACAAATTGTAGACAGACATGATTACCAATTTTTGTGTCAAACATGCCAGTTTTTATATCAAACATACTTTTCCTAGATAAGACACTATTAAAAATGTGCATATCAGAAAACTAAGAGAGGAAAAGACCTCAGTAAATTAGATTTTATAGTTTATATACCAAATCCAGCTATATAGCACTTGAAAATGAGGTCTTAGCTTTTTGAGTTACAGGTGCTTAGCATTTCAGAACATAAAATCAGTTTAATTTTCCATAAAAGAATCATAACTTGGAGCTTTTCCATTAAGAAGTGTATTTAATGTTTTACAGAGTAACTATACAAATGCAATTTGTACCTGCAACAGCCTGTCACCTACAGATACTGCTGAACTTGTTTTGAAGAAAAAGATTGTATAATCCTTGTTTATAGAACTTTTATATTCTAATCTCTTTAAAAGCTCAAGAAGTTAGAATAATGCAGTAGAATGGCAATGTAAAAATAACATAAAAATAAACCACTGTACTTTGATTTTTCCATAATATTAACTCAAAATAATAATAATTTTTTGTACAGAGTTTGCATTTTCTTATGCTGAGGGAACTCTGAGGGGAACACTGAGTTTGGAAGGTGTGAGTTATGAGCTGCCATTAAATTACTTGATAACATTACTCTCTGTCATGATACATTATTTTGATGGTACTTGGAAATCTTTAAAGGAGCTTGTACATTTATAGATAAATAGATGCTATGCAACATACTTTACATATAAACCTCACTTTGTACCTACTGAAAAAAATCTGCAGATTAAAGAGGAATTTAACATGTAAGAAATTTGCATACACTTTTCAAGTATACCTAAAGGATTTCATGGTATGTTCCATTTTCAGCAGATTTTAGCATTTGAATGATGTGCTGTCATAATGCATTTGACTCAGAGTCAGTAACTGTGGTTTCAGCCTAGGTGTAAGGTAGACACATTTTGAGATTCAGTTAAAGGCACTGAAATAAAACAATACCTTAACTACACATCTGAGCACAATTACTGAGTTTCACTTACTTTTGAAGACTCAGTTTAGAACTGCAAGTTTACACCAGCAGGTGTGCATTGAGCACTATGGGCAACCTTATCCTTTTAGCAGAGAGATGTATTTAGCAATGTTCGTGAAGATGTGGCAACATGGCCCTTCAGGTGTGTGCAGAGGCACTCGGACTAGAGGAGCCAACAGGATTCCTGCACCTGCCCCGGGAGCACAGCTCCTGCTGACTGCACCGATCCAGCTCAGGCACACTCACTCACACTGAGTGCACATGTTTTAACTGCACTACAACATGATCAACCTCACTTAAAGACTAGAAAATATCTTTCCACTTCCTCCCAGTGATTAGTGATTCCTTCAACTTTTAGTTCCAAAGGTCTTCAGCAAATAAACAAAAGGAAGGCGACTTTTATTAGGGAAATACTTTATTTCAAAAACTAAAGATCTCACAAGATGAACACTTGCACAAGTATTAAAAATATAGAAATCATTCCTCTGTATTTGTAAGTATGTAACTTGCATTTTCTTTGGAACTTCCTTCACAGCTTATTTTTTTGTTGAATCCAAGCTAGGCACATTTCCTTACAACCATATGGAAGCTCTTGAGTTAGCTCACATCTGAAAAATATAGTTTTCCATGGGACATATTGTATACTGAGTGATTGAATCTAAAATAAATTTAAAAAACCAAGGATCATTTAAAATAAAATGCAGAAGAAACAGATGATAAAGCAACAATGTACTTCAGAGCAGTTTCTGGTATAAAGCAGTTTGGTGGAGCTGAGAACCCAGAGAGAAAATAAATGCGAACTGTCAAATGATAATAGTGCAAACACTTACCATTTACTTAAGCTTTAAAAAGGTGCTGCATTATTGACCTATGTGATTTTTATTCTGGTCAACTTTGAGTGAATTTATTGGCAACTAGTATTAGTAGCAGAAAGCAGACAGCCACAAACCAACTGGATTGCAACAGTGAAGTGTCAAAAATTAGAAAAAACTTCAGATCTGATTTATTTGATTAAGACAGCAATTTACAGGTGACACTGTTCATACTATTATGCACACAGTTGCTGAGAAAGGGGCAGAGCTTCAAAGGCCTGTATCATTCCTGTAAAGCATCATATAGAAATACTTTTTTCTGAGATCTGATGATTCATCAAAATGAATTAAAACCCATTAGCTGGAGTATGACCATGCTTCATGAGCAGGATGTAGTGATTAGAAATCAGACTGCAAAAGTGAACTGAGACATCTGTAAATGGCACAAAAAATTCAGAGTCTTTTTTTGTTAGCAGCTGGATATGCAATTCCTTCAGTCCACTGAAGGCTGAAGGTGGCCTGTCCAGCTGCAGGCAGATCATGAGATCCTTGACCTGGGATAAGGCAGACCTCCATGAGACCAATAGAAGAGTGGGACACATGAATTGCACACCACTTTAGATCATTACATTTGTCCATCTGGAGTACTACTACAGGAAACTTTTGTGTTTAATTTACTCTTATTTTTAGTCCTACACAAACCTCTGGTTTCATCATCTGCTCACTTTTTTTTTGCACACTTGCTCTCTAAGTCTTCTTTGAAGCTGGAGAAAGTAAACAATGCCACCTTCTTACGCCTCTCTCGTCAATCTTCACAATTTTATCTTGTACTTTAAAGTAAGTATGACATAAAATGTTCATTTAGTAAGTATTTTTTCCCGTATGGCTCACTTTTCCTTTCTTCTTTAATGGTATTTTCATTCAGATTTTAAGTCATTATGATCTGACAGCATTAGAGGTCAAGAGATTAAGACTTGCTTGGCTACTCTCGTATAACATCAACTCCTGTAGTACATTTATTGCTAGGGTATGAGTGAGACACTTTCTGGAGGAGTTTGACATAGCATATGACAAAAATTAAATTTATTTTTTCTAAGTAAGTCCTCTTTTTGGAAAATACCCTTGCTGAAAACAGAGTCAGTCAGACTGTGTTGCAAATGAGTCGGAAAAACGATAGACTAAGAACTCCCAGAAACGTAACAGCAGATGTTAAAAAGAAACTTTTTGCAAGTGAAATAGAGACTGGAAATATTGTCTTTCAGATGTACAAAACAGCTTTCAGGACAATTTATCAGAGGGTGCCAATCACCATATTTCAGTAGTGCTGTGCCAATTTATACCAGTTAATATTACATCTAAAGTTGAAATATGTGCTCTTTTAGAAAGCAATTCTCATATTGGCATTTTCCCTTAATTTAGTTTGCTCTAAATGAAACCATCATACAAAAGATAAATTTGAAAACATTTGGATGATATTTTTTCTAGGTAAAATTAAAATGATGAGTACCAGGACCATCATAAAGCAGTCTTAGCTGTAAGAGAAAGTTCTCACCATAGATACAACTTTCCTGAAAAATCTAGCTGTAGCAGTTGGTTCCATTTTCTTCCCGCCATAACCTCAGTTTAGTGAAATAGTTATGATAATTTTTTTAATACATATTCTGCAATATTTTATATAAGTTGAAATTTAGTGTCTTACCTAATACCCATTTTTCTGATAAAGATATGATTTCCTGGTACTTCTTTCCTGGTTTTCTTCCTATACAGATTTTTGCTTGATGTAAGGCTTTACATATTTTCCCTCCTGCCAGCTGTATAAGTTCAATTAACTTTTTGCAGGGTGGCCGACTGGTAGGAGATACAAACATGACAGGCTGGTTTGAAAAGAGATTCTGCTGGTATTTTCCTGTTGATAGATGATGCTGAAGCCTGCAGATCTGTATTTGAGGAAACAAGAAAATTAATTAACCAATGTGTTACATTTCCACTCAAAGTAAGACTAATCCTTGTTTTCCATAATTCAGAAGAAAAAATGAAATATAATACATTAGTATGAACTTTACTTTTTCAGGTGTATCAGAAATTCTTGGGCAAAATATATGAAGAATTTGCTGTACTTGATCAGTTCAATTCCCACACCAGAGTTTGAGATTATTTCATTATAGGTCAGACATTTTACCTATAAAAAGCACTTAAAGCACTTGACAATATTATTTTTCACCATAGTCTTACGTTCTTATGTTTATAACACTGTCCATCACACAAAAATCTTAAAGGATATTATAAATAATTATAATCTTGTAGCACATATACAAACTGTGATAGCCTTTATAATATATAGTGCTCGTTGGTTTGTATTGGGGAGTTTTATAAGCGTATCTAACTCAGAGTTTAAACTACTTTAGGACCTCTTTTCCCCTCCTGTGCTCTACAGATACAAACTGTATTTTCGCTCAGATGTATGAAATTACACAAATGTACCAGCACTCAGAGCGAAACATTTACTGTAAACCCTTTTGTCTGCAGAAAACCAAGAAAAGTTCTTTGTGTATGCTGTGCAGCTTGTAACATTTGATGATTATAATAAAAACCCGCTTGCTCTATATAAGGCAATTTTTCTTCTCTGTATATACCTGGCAGAACAGTGTTCCAGCAATTAAAGCCATCTCCTTTAACTACAATGTGCATAAAAGCAGTGCATATAGCAAGTGTACACACCATGGTATGCAAAATAAAGTTTTCATACCAAAATTAAAAAAAAAGGTTGTATTTCTTAGTGTGAGGTTGCAACAGCTCTGATTTTGTATCGCTTGTCAAAGTTTGGAAAATTTATAATGAGACTGGAGTTAATTTTAAGATGAGAACAAAAAGAAATGTTTCATATTATGTAATGCTTGGAATTTTTCGTACAAATGACAACATGAGCATGGAGGAAGGTCATTTTGCATATATCTGGTTTATAGGAGATATCCAAATATGAAACTGTAGCCAGTGAGAAGGTGTAACTGGAACAGTGGAAGAAATTAGCTGTCTTCCTTCAGTCCTGACAAAAACATGCTGTGAAACTATAAGCACTTAAGAATCTAATGTGGTAAGGTATGTGCTTGGCAGATGTGCAGCCAAAGTAAGAATCTCCACCTGATTTACAGGGGTTTATAAAGCCAAACAGTTCTGTGGAATGTTCACAGAAAGCAGTCCAAGTGAATTGCCATAGCACTTCTGATCAATTATCTAGAGGAAGATCCTGCAAAGCCCGAAACTCGTGCTAACGTGAGACTGCACAGCTCAGTGGCTCTGTGTCACTGGTCTCTGCTGTTCTGGGACGTGTCAATCCTAATCTGAATTTTGAGATCTCCTCCATCAATAAATAATTCATCTTTCTCTGATTGTTAATTCCCTGGTTGCTCTCCTGAGAGTAAAATGAGGTTGATTCTTTGCTTTCTGAATTCACAAAGTTATAAAGACAGTGACTGCTATGGATGAAGCAGACCAAAAAGACTCAATCACAACCCAAGAAATCCCCAATATTTTCTATTCCTTTGTGAACTTAGGTTTAAAAATGGCATGGCACACCTAATCCTCTCTCATGGAAGTCACATAGCTGCTAAATAATTTTGTTGATCACAGATTCATTGCAGAGTTAGACTGCAGACTTTGGAGGACCCACACTTACTGAATATATCCGATGGCCCTTCCTGCACCCAATGCCTTGCACGTGCAGATCTGGTTTTGGACTCAGTGGAGTACTGCCTACCTCCAGCTAAGCAGAATGCTCTTCCAGGAGTACCTGTCTGCTGGGCATCTTGGTGTCATGAAAAACAGAAAATTAATAATTGTACTGTTTTAATGCATGGTATCAGATTTGGAATTCTCTAAGAGTACCGTATATGATAGGTCTTGTGAGGCTTACAGGCCATGATCACTGTCTTAAAAGGGGACTAGGTCAGGAACATAAACCTCTTTGCAATCTGTGATGTACAGAGCAGTGTGATTTTGGAATGACTAGGACTGCAATCATTAATCTTAATTAATTTAAAAACTGTGCAATTGTGAAACTATGAAAGGGCTTGTTGTAAGCACTTTCAAAAAATTAAAGTATGCATTACAGTGAAAAATAACAATCTCTTTGTATCACCCTCATAACAGCCTCATGACAAATGCAGTGCCATCTTAGTTGATCTGACACAGAGCTCTTTGGAATTGTTTATTGGCACAAATCAGATGCAACTGATACAAAAAAGACAGTTCCAAAGAGAGTATAGTGCTAGTTTATCTAAAATAGATTAGATTTAACTAAAAAAGACAAAAGTCACACTGGTTTTGTCAACCTGAAACTCTAAGATTTTAAAGATAAAAATGATTAGAATTGAGAAGATTTTATCTTACGAAGGCAGTAGGACTTGTGTTAGAAGACACAATATAAATTGTTGCGATCTGCTATTTCACATATTTTAGGGAATATGATTTAAAAGGGCTAATTGTATTCCTGCTTCCTAAAAAAATTCCCCCGAAAAGATTTATTTGCTGCCATTGTAATGAAAACTCATTTATAGGATACATCTTCCTATAGAAACAGCTGTTGGCTGAAATGAATATTAAAGCAAATGTGTTCATAGCTAATCATAAAATCAGGAAACCCAAATTTTAAAGACCTAACCGCACTCACCTCAGCTCATGTCCACAATTAGCATGCTTTATTTATTCATTCAGTACATAGTAAGAACACCCAGAGAAGGGAAATGCTGACATGCCATAGAGTAGGTTTTCCTAAACTGCCTTTACAATTCCCTCTGGGTGCACTACCAGTGCATTTGAGAGGAGGACAGGGTAAGGACACAGCACATCCCGGTGAGGGCGTCAAAGGAAAGGTTCAACATGGAATGTCATCTCTGCATTTCCTTTGTCTGGATCACCACCACCACTTCCCCAGTCGGCTGTGCCTGGATTTGCTCAAGCACACCAGGTCCACTCACAGGCCACAGAGACAGGCAAAAATCACAGCATTTACATTCAGAGCTCAGAGAGGAGTCTGGAAGGGTAACTTTGCTTTCTGGCCCGCTGGCCTGAAAGTTACACCGCTAGCCAGCTGCTGAAGGGCAGCCAGCTGACCACACAGGCTTTGGTGGGGGGATGAGAGGGCACAATCAAGCTCTTACCCCTGAATTGACTCAGCTGCCTTTGCAACATCAAAGCCTTTGCGGCACTCCAGGGGTGCTCCCAGCCCTTTGAAACCGTACCCATTTCACGCAAACTTTTACAAATAAATAAATAATTCCTTCGCAGAGACCAAGCCTGGGAAAATATCAGACCCCAAAAGCAACTATTTCCACAAGTTGTGTATCTATAAGTCAGTAGTTATGGTTACAATTATGTCAGTGCCTATTAGCACTGACTTTTCTTTTCCAATGGTATTCTTTAGCAGATGGACACTAAAACAAAGTGTTATAAACCCATCTGTTTAATTTTTTTGGTAAGACTCCAACCATGAACCTCATCCTTTCACTAGCTGGATGAATGGCAGGAAGACACCTTTTACATGCATACATTTCTCATAAATGTACCATTAATTTAGCTGCTTGTTTGAACCTAAGTTTTAAATGGAAAAAAAAATCACTGTTGACAGAAGTAAAACTTAAGGAGAATGTTTGACAAATAAATAAAGCCTTTGCTATGAAATAAAAAACCCCCCAAAATTTCACCAACTATTGTCCCTCCTGTGACTCATTTTCAATCCCCCAAGCAAAAACAGCATATAGTATAAAATCCCCTAAACTTCGTAGTTTTGTCTAGGACTGTATGAAAATAGGTCCTGCTGGGTGAGGTGCCAGAACAAACACAAAACTCTATAAACTCCATAGGAGACAGCTATCAAGTGCCACAAAGGTATTATCTCTGAATAATACCTGAATTCATGCAATATGGAAGAAAATAATTATTTTGGATGTACTTGGAAATTTTTAAGCACTGAAACTGCTAATTTCCTATATACAGCACTCAATTTTCAGTGTCCAACTTCCAGAACATAGCACATGAAGACATTTCCAGCCTAAATTGCTATCCGAATAATAATACTTCACAAAAATAAAATGGAGAGTATGGTATTGATGTATTAAAGTTAATATATATTGTATTTGTAGTTTAGAATTGATAATGTGAAGTACTAGCTTCAAAAATATATATAATATAGTCATCTTTAATGATTACATATATCTGAAGACTTGTGCATGCACTGCACAATCAATGTATGCATTATTAATCTTCATTCTTAATTTCAATTATTACTAGAGATAAATAAATACACAAAAAATCCTTATGATTTATTTTATCACTAATATTTGAGCACTTAATACAGCATTTATGAAATCATGGAAAGCTGGAGTTATGTCTTGGTTATTGTTAATTGCAAAAATAATTCATATATTCTATTAAATGCAAACAGCAGAAAATAAAATTGCAGACACAAGTTTTAAGAGAGAAGATTGTATATTTTATGGTTTATATCTATCCAAAGACTGAGTATTATTTCATTTGAAATTGACGAGAAATTGCTCATTTTCAGTAAAAAGAAAATTGACTGCTGAAATGTTAAGGATTAGTTCACTACTCTGCAAATATTAAATGACAAAATCCCCACAAAACTGATGAACAACAAACCCCACAGGCTTTATGCTTTGATAATGTACAAATTTAACAATAAAAGACATATAAAATAGCATATTAATTTTAATACAATTTAGTGATGTTGGTGGGGAAGTATTAAGCTCTAAGATTTTAATATTCATATTATTTCAGTATGGCTCAATATACTGTCTAAGTAATGTTTACATTTTCAGTTACTATAATACTTTATGAAGCCCTTGTGAGGAATGAAATCAAAATTATCTCTCTGTTAGGAATCATTACACTTGCATGGTGATATGCCCTTTTGGGCAGTCTATCATTTAGTAAAAATTTTAAAGAAAAAGACGTATGTGGAGCCCCATGTATATGTAGAGATCAAGGGCTTACATCCTCATATGGAGCATCAGCCTGCTTCTGATAAAAAGGAGAGTATTGCAGTGTGCAGACTTCTGAGAGTACAGTTATCCTGCAGTGAGGAATTTGCAGAATCTGCAGGACCCTACAGGGATCAAGGAGGTTTGTGTTAACAATGCAGTACTGCTGCAAGACAAAGAAGAAATGCTTTCTTTTTCATCTTTCTAAATACCAGGTTTAATAGGATAGAAGCAACTAATCAAGCACCAGTCTATTTTTGTAGGAAAAACATTTGCCATACATTTTCAGCTTTAACTAAAAGCTCATAATTTAGTTTGATTTTTTTTATTTTAGCACTTGGCTGAGTTTTTTTAACACATTGAGAATACTAAAATTGAAATAACGTTCACTAAAAGCTTTAAAAATTACATTGAAATGTGGCACTAGACAAATAAATTGGTGCTCCCTGGCATGAAAAGAGCATGTTCAGAGGTGGAAACAACTTCCTTCAGCAAGCAGTTTCACAAAAAAATAGATCCTCAGCTTTGAAGAATCTTGTCTAAGTTAATGGAACACCACACTGATTCAGGACCCCACTGGTTCAGGACGTACTGCCATACTATTATCTCAACAGCACCCAGAACCTTCCTCCACACTTTGGTACGACATGCATTTGTTATTGTTAGTGATGTTTTTCATTCTCAGAGCAAAACTCAACTTGCAACATTCATGCAACATTAATTACAAATATTGCATCTTTATCTCTATTTATTGAAACAATGCTTTCTCATTGGTTATTGATATCCTTTGGCTGAAATAGAAGCTCCCCATCTGTCAAGCCTTCAGACAGCCAGAAGTGAGAACATACTTTTTGAATGCTTGATAAGGATACATCAGCACCTCAGCAAATGCACACACACGGAGATTGTGTACAGGCAAACTGGCCATAGGTTTCTGCAGTAGGAGACGACTGGTGCTCTGAGCCAGGAGCCAGAACTGGAAGAGGATAGAGTGGAAAATTTGGTCCAGAATAAAGAAACCTTCAATGTCTGGTCTTGAAAAATAAAAAGGAAAGTAAAAGGAGAAATGGCATACAGTCAAGACTGTATTATCTGGAAAGTTCTTCAAAACAGTTTCTTCCCCTCCTCTGATACTCCTTCATGTAAGAGTTTCCTGGCCAAGGCGAGGGCGAAAGGAAGAACACTTGAATCCAGACAATTTAGCTGATATTGTCTCTTTGTACTGAGTTTGGCAGACAACAGTGCTTCTCTCAAATCCCACAGACTGATAAGAAAAGTTAATTTCACCAATTTATTCTCTGAAAGACTGAGTCCCAGTGGGAATACTGTATGAAAATGTTTGGCAAATAAATCTACTGTTTGGCGGATATTCAAAATTATACTGGAAGATGTCGGAACCATTTTTTTTCCAGCATAGCAAATTTTTGTAGGAAAAAGATAACAAATTCACTTATTTTTAGTTTAATTTCCTTGTTTTCCAGAGATAGAACTATTTTTAAAAACAACATAATTCAATGTAAGCAACTATAGATTAATAAAAAACAAACCAGGGTAAAGCAATAAGTCTTTTCCCTTTTGAGAATAACTATGACTTGCAAATCAAGGAGCTGTATTTCCAATATATATAATTTAAAAACACTCTGATAATATTGTAAGATATGGTCACTTTACTATAACTATTTGTTTACAACTTCAAAAATATTCTGAAATAAATATACTTGCATTTGGTTTCAACACAAACTAATTATTTTTGAAATTAAAAAATCATTTAATTACAAATTAGCTAACGAAGGAAGGATTTTTCAGGACTAGAAATTTAAACCTTTCTTCAGAAATACCTCAAAACTTGTTCTTTTTCTATTTTGTCTTATATCAAGAGAACTCAAGTGATACCAGGCAGTGATAAGAATGCAAATTGCAATCGCAAATTTATGTCAAAATTCTGCAAATAATTACCAATTATAATTGGGCAGTGTTTTCCTCACTGGAATATCAATAAAGCAGCCCTGTTCTGTACCTCATGCCAAAGTAGTGTATGAGTGTGGCACATACCCCTCTGAGCCCTGCACCAGTGGCATACCATGAGAGTTACACGTACTACGTGTGACAAGTCCCCAAGAATCTCGGTAAAATTCAAAGATAGAAATTTTTCACATCCATCCAATGCTTATCTTCTCTCACAGTTAGAAAGCTTTCCTTAATGATATAACCTAAATTGCCTCCGATGCATTTTCAGCCCATTATTTCTTGTGCTAGTGCCAAGGGACATGGAGAACAATTTCTTCTTTTCCTCTTTGCAACAACCTTTAAATATTTGAAGACAGTTATCATGTCTCCACTCAGTCTTCTCTAGACTAAACAAACACAGTTCTTTCAGTCTTTGCTCTGGGGTCATATTTTGTAGACCTCTGATCGTTTTGTTATTCTCCCCTGGATTTTTGCCAATGGATCCCACATCTTTCCTGAAGTGCAGTGCCCAAAACTAGACATGGTATTCCAGCTCAGGCCCCACCACTGCTCTCTGTACACTGCAGAGAGAAACAATTCATGTTTCTTATGCTTAGCGTTCCTGTTAACAGGAATGTATGACTGCTTCTTTTATCTGAGTATGACAGAGGTTACAAATATGGTTCAGATCCTCTAAAATACCACGTTGCTCTTTGGGCAGAAATATTGCATTGTCACTCTGCACGTGATTATTTCTCTGCCTTTGCACTTGTCTTTACTGAACTCCATCATACTTATTTCTGACCATTCCTTCTATCTCTCAAGGTTATTTTAATTCCAATCTGTTGTAGCTTAGCCCTGGTGGCAGCTAAGCACCACAGAGCCTCTTGCTTCCCCACTCTGTGGGATGTTGGGAGGGAGGAAATTCGCAAGGGTGAAAGTGAGAAAACTTATGAGGTGATATGAACACAGTTTAGTAATTAAAGAACTGACAGAGTGAATCTCCAGTTCCACTACTTTAGGTCATGATTAATCACATTTTTACAGCCTGGTACCTTAACAAAAGCCTAGACAACAAATACAGTATATGGATGGAATAGTTGCATGTTTTATTCCAGTAGTTCCTACCTGTGCTGGTGTGGTGGACTTATGATGTTTATGACAAAGAGCTCATGTGAGCATATACAGATCTTCTGTGCAGGAGATCTAAGTGAGCAACGTTGAATCTACCATTTTATATCTGGTATTATTGGTATGACTCTCCAACAAACTCAGTTTGTAAATGCATGCAAGTTCATATGCCTCAAAAACACAAAAGAAGCAAAGTAAGAACAGAAAGTTTCTTCCCTTAATTCAGCTGACAGTTGAACAAAATCAGTTGAGACCACATACAAACCAAGAAAATCTCAGCCTCCAAATAATTTGATTTAGACAGCCAGTCATGACTTCAAAAGGTATGTAATATATACATGGACCTGTTTCTCCTCACAGCTGACAAAGATCTATTTTTGATGGATCTATCCTCACAGGACCTTTGGCAAAATGATACTTACATTTTTACTGGTCTAGTTTGCTGCAATTTTGAAACTAATCTGTTAGTCATTCCCATTGAGTGTACTTTTAGTTCTCACTAAAAGTGGAGCAGCCATCGGGGCACAGAGTGTATTTCGTTTGGATGGAATACGCTCACAAGATGGGCTCGGTTCAGGGGAGCAGGCTGGAATGAACCCAGGGCCTGAAGTGTGTGGTGCACACAGTGCTCTCGGCACTCACTTACACACTCTGCAGATCCCTTTCCATTCGCCTGGGTTACTGACTCCTAGACACAGGCACCAGGGAGCATGGAGTCACTTTTGGCGCATGTAATGGGGTAGCGATATAGGTATGGGATGCTTCTTTCAAATGGAGTTATTAACTACACAAAAATAATGACCTCAGCTAAATGTAGCCTATCTTTTAACAGTTGTAACTTGCCCATATTGGTATCTCATAGTTCATTCTCATAAAGCAACAAAGAGGAGGAAGATTAGTTGTATTTTGGCATTTATTCCCTCATATTGCAACCATTTACCCATATTTTATATAAGGTATTCTCTAGGCTTACTGAACTCTCCCAATCCACATAAGGCAAATTGTTTGTTGGGTTTTTGTTTTAAGCAGATCAGTGCCTATTGCATGAGACCAGTACGTTATTAATTTCAGCAGAGTAGCTTAAGGAATGAAACATTAATGAAGTAAATAGCAATGTTTAATCATATGGGAGTAAACACATCTGCATTTTCACAGACTGAAAGAATACATTTCCAGATAACTATATTTCAGTGTTGAAAGACCACACTGAAACAGAAATTCCATGAGCTAATAACATGCTGCACTTAATGAAAAACAACTTGATACTCCCCATGGTTAAATACTACAAATAATGAAGACACAAGGCAAGGAAGCCTAGTATTTGCATTAAAGGAAAAAAAAAATTATAAGCTCGTTTCAACTACCTTAGGCTTTTCAGATACTGAATCATTTTGGACAGTCCAATTTTTTTTTAAATCGACACAGGATATTGTGCAGTGAGTTTCAAGAATGACATTTGTTTTGCTGGCTGAGGGAAGTGGGGAATCCTTCCATTTGCCTTTAACAGTAAAAGATAAATCCAGTGCTGTCAACAGATTTGCTATACCTGGCAATGTGCAGATGAATAATACTTTGATAAATAAAAGAGTTTTCTATTCCAGTAATAACAAAGTGAGTGATCTTGTTGAAAGGAAAAGCCTGGCAAATGTGAAGGGTTACAGAGATGCTCCCAAAAGGCTCATTCCCCAAACAGTTGTATTAACCCACAATAAAAGTAATCTTAACATTAAAATTATTGCTAGTTTTATCTTTAAAACATGAAAATGTGAGTCTTTTTGCTGTGTCTCAACAGGCTGAAATGTTTTACGTGAAGGCACAGTACATTCTTCTCTCTACTCTTCAGTTTTAGCTGAATGCCATTGCAACGCCCAGCAGTAACTCAGTGTGTGCCAAACATGAATATTTTTAAGCGTCATTTGAGTTTGAGAGGCTACAGTAAGTGATGGGAACAGAATCGTCCTGGGAATCTACAAATAACTTTAAAAAAGCTCATAAATCTGGCTTTCATGTTTTGGTTTTCAACAGCTTCATGAAATATGTCAAAGCTTGAACACAGTGAGTTCGTTTTCCTTCAGATTTCTGAGGATTGACTTTTCTCAATCTTTTTTGATATGCTGCAGAGAAACAAATAAAAAGGACTTAGCTTTAAAAAATCAGGCATCAGCAAATTAGTTTTCTTTAAAGTTGCTTTCTTATTTTAATTTGTTTTGGTTTCAACAGAGGAAAAACTAAGTTGGGCAGCCTAAAGTATTTCCTCATCAAAAAAACCACAAAATGTTTCTGTTTAGCACACAATATATTACAACATACCAGACCAAATATTAATGAAAATGTGATGTATAATTGAAAGATATTTTTTTCTTAAATTGTTTAAAAAAGATGCATAATAATGACTAAGCACAACAGAAACCTGGAGAGCTGCATTCAGAAGTCCCATGCAAACTCTCTACTTACAGGGAAACACATGCACTACAATGATAATTAGCAGGGAATGCTTGGTTTTTAAAATATGAACTAAAGGGTCAGTTGAAATTACATCAAAGTTCAACAGAGAAAAGTCTTTAAAATTGTCTGAGAATCACAAGAATGAGTCCACTCAAAGATATTACTTGGCATCACACATGGTGCCACTGCTGTGGAATGCTGCCAACTGCAAAACTACACCTGATTTGGGTTGCTCTCAGAAACTCCCAAAAGAACTGCTATCATGATTACCTCTGGTCTATAACTTCCCTGAGTAGTACTCCTTGGCAGGAATACTTCTTTATGTGTAATAACATCTCCTCTTCACTTAATCTATGTCACAAATTGGAAGATCCTGTAGGAAGAAGGGAAAGCAGAGACATTTAATCCTCCAGCACTAAAAGTAGCGAGTGGAGTTGCCAGCACACACAGAGCAAAAAAACCCTGTAGGTGTTCAAATATTTGACCAGGTGCTTTTTATCAATTACATTTAAAAATTACCATTTCTCAAGAAACGTTTTTTGGAGAGGACCACTTTCTTCACAGGTGCTAAACAAAAGACATGATTAACGATTTATATTTCAAGATTATTTTCATGAACTATTGTACTTTTTAGCATGACAATAATATAAGAACTTTGACTATATCGTGGCAGCAAGCTGGAACGTTCTTCTGTGTAGCTGAGGGAGAAATATTTATGTTGTGAATACAGAGTAAATTTAAAGCCACGAAAGTTGGTAGGGTAATGGTCAAGTACCTGACACTAAATTTCTTCTCTTTGCTCTTCTTATTTCTCAAGTTAAGGATAAGCATTTGAAAAGGATTTTTTTCAATAAAGTGAAAAAATGAATTTACAAACCACAGTGGTAAGTTGTGCATGGTAACAAATGGCGATCTTCTAAAAATAACTGATTCCAGTATCTGTTTAAGGAATTGACGGTAAAACTTGTGAGCTAATACACTAAACGCATTTACAGCAGATTACCCCACTGTTTTCTTCTCAAGAGTCTACAGGAGGCAGAACAGAGACTGTGTCAGTAACCTGATCAAATGCTGGAGGAAAACAGAAGTCTAACATGTTGTTGCTGTGAGTAAGAAGTTTGAAACAGAAGCCTTATTTAGAATATAATCTTATTCCTGATTAGGATTTCAGATGCATTTGGGATTTCAATATATAATAACATTTCCACTTTTTTTCTTTTTTATCACTTATTTCTAATTTAACTTTTTTTTAGTGACAAAGATAATGGAACAATATTAATTTCACTTATTTGTTATCTGCATTTGGTCTTGCAGGAACTGTCTTAATGAAGATAAAATGAACGTATGACTCTAAAGGTAAAGCTATTGAAGTGCAAATCTGAGGTGGCAATCTAAAATCAATTCACAGGAAAGTCCACCTCTGTTTACTGAAAATGTAATGGTGATCTTCTAAAAACTTTTTTTTTTTTTAAAAAAAGAAATAGTCTTGTAAATTCCATGTGGAATTTGGGTTTGTTTTAAATTTGAGCTTGCCAGTTATGCCGCAGTTAAATACGGAGAACTAGGCAGACTTATTATGGTAGCAGACTTGCAGTGACTTTTCATGCTAGCTGGGCAAAGTTTGTAGGGTCAAACTCCTGACCCTGTCCTCCTTTCTGAGTTCCTTTCCTATATTCCTGCTGTTCTTCGTCTAAGAATGGTGCAGGATTGAGTGTCTACTACTTTCTAGTCTATCTGGATTTTACCTGAAGTGCTTTAGCTTTAGTGAAAGCAGAAAGCCTTTTCAAGAGGCTGTCATTGCATATGCAAGAAGTTCCAATTTGAAAATGAAATGATACTCAGCAAGTACTGTACATAGAATATGAGCAACTGGGATTTGAATTTAAATGCAAGATAAATAATCTGAAGCACAGAAACAGGCACAGTCTTCAAGCAAAACTACTAGTTATTTTCTAGTCACACATCTAGATATCTTAGATAAAATACAAATGTTCAATAACTCCTCTCCTGCAAACTAGTTTTCTAGTAAATGTATGTAAATAAATACGTATCATATCTGGCTCTGTCCCAATCCAGAATTCCCACTAAAATCCATGGGAATAAGGTGGGTGTATCAGGAATACAGCTTTAGTCCTATAAAAATGCAAACTCTCATGATGTAACAGAGGGTACTGTTTGTTTGCACACATACTATTCTAAAGTATATACACTGCTCAGACAATGAGGAAAAGGAATCTAATCTGGCTAGCCCTGCATAAGAGAAAAAGCTTAAAAATGTCCTGCACACTCACTGGATCATGTGTCTATTTTTATTTTAAAATTCTATTAGGTTTAAATTTGAGGAGCTAACATGGTAGTTCCAATGCTACCTGTGGAATTTTTTCTCAAAATGATATTATTGATTAAAGTGTAATGCATTTGTCCTTATGCTGTGGACTGATACCGGGAGAGCTATAAAGCCATCATTGCTCAGACTGTTAAGGGAGGCAAGAACTCACTGCACAACACTGGAATACTCCTGGAGTTAAACAGAGAAACAGTAATGATGTGATTTGGAGGGAATTCAATAAATCCTTCTTATTAAGAAAAGGCCAGTGTCATACAGATTTTGAAGGAAGGGGAAAGCTAAGTCTTCTCCTGAGAAGATACACACATAAACTCCAAAGTGGTTTTTAATGATTTCACAGCTAAACAAAACTGCATGATATCATCATGCTCTTCTCTGCTATACAACAGACCTCTTATTACAGACAAGTAAGACAATTAAAAATTAAATAATCCCATACTAAATTTAAAACAGTAGTTCTAACAATTACAACCTTATCACAGCTGATTACTTCTCCAGTTTGAAGTAAAGCTGAAATCAGGTATGAGATGACTAGAGAAGGAAAAATCAAAATAATTTGACTAGGCAAGTTTTATATTATTTCATAAATAAAAGGAATACATCAGGTTTCTTATGCTCATTAAAAGCTAAATATATTCACTGAGACACACTCTGGTAGTGCCAGCATGATACAGTCACAAAGCATGTACATCAGGGTGACAGCTAAAAAGCAACAGAGAGCTTTGCACATAATCTAAAACTAAATCTGTATGTAATTTCCTTCCCTTTGTTAACTGAAGATTAAAACTAAATCAAGGGGAAGCCTTCTATGAGGCTACTTCCAACAACAGATGACTCAACTAGCACCTGAGAATTTGTTGTGCTTGTGTGTACTGAGGTTCTGAACTTCCTGTTTCAATAAAATACCAAACAAGTTGTGTTTCCTTTACAAATAAGCTATTACATCAAACCCTGTTCCTATAATTTCAGTTTTTGTCCACATTCCAACATTTTCTTTGGCAAATGTAGAAACATTCTAATTAAAGAGAAGAGAAAAACAAGCATCATTCATTATGGTAAGAATGAATGCTCAAGAGAACATCCTTACTGGTTACTTGTTCATTCAGTTTAATTTGGCTTTTTAAGTGCACTTAATTATGGCATGCAGTTCTCTGAGATAAAACATGGGTAACAGGGTTTCCACTAATAGTGTCTTGTGAAAGCTATTAAAGGTAATAATTCCTCTAATGCCATACAAATGTAATACCACCTGTGTAAAGTAATTAAAAATATTTTTAGAACACCATAATACTTGAAATATACTATTCTTTAACATATCATGTGAAATTTTTTAAAGTGGAAATGTTCCTGTGTTTTCCTCAGCATGATTTATAAGATAAAAGCAGTAAGAATCCTTTCCAATGTCCTCTTTCCTTAATTTTCTCAGTTTTTGTTAATGTTAGATTCCAGATGAAAGACCTGTGTCTACTTCATTTGCAATTAACCATGAGAAAGACAAATTCCCATGAAAAGGTAAATACCAGACCTGCAAGCACAGCATAATGTAATTGTCTGCTTAAGTACAATACAACCTGTACATTACAGCATATGTGGTTTCTTTCTAAACTTATTTAACCACAGAATTGGAAGTGCTGATTCACCAGGGCAGAAGCTCAAACTTAAAATGACACTATAACAGGAGTTATAATTAATCAAACATGTCATTTTGGATAAGTCCATGGGTACATTGTATCTTTGTGGGGAGCACTGCTTCTGTGTCTTTTAAACCAAACGCTTCCAGGAAATGAAGCTAAAAGCCTAGTCAGCTGCTCAGGGTTGTGTTCTAGAAAAATCTGGAATGCAGTAGAAAAAACATCCACTGTAGATGGTCAAAGCCAGTAGAGGATGCTGAAAACTTCTGATAAAAGAAATAACCACTACGATGTCTCAAACACCCTCCAAAGGCAGCATGAAAATAGAAATAGTGCAGTTAATCCTGGAAAAACCCTAAGTTTGAGAAATGATCTCATCAAAAAGGAGAATGACTTGGCAGTGTTGCTGAGGAGAAGCCAGCAGCCCTAAAGCAGTGGTGAGATGCTCTAGGGGAAAGCACACAACAGGAGATTGGACGGCAGTGTGCGCTCACAGCCCAGAAAGCCAACAATATCCCATGCTGCATCAAAAGCAGTGTGACCAGCAGGGCAAGGGAGGGGATTCTGCCCCTCTGCTCTGCCCTCTTGAGACCCCACCTGGAATGCTGCATCCAGCTCTGGGGTCCTCAGCATAAGAAGGGCATGGAACTCTTGGAGCAAGTCCAGAGGAGGTCACAAAGGTGACCAGAGGGCTGGAGCACCTCTCCTATGAAGACAGGCTGAGAGAGTTGGGATTGTTCAGCCTGGAAGAAGAGAAGGCTCCTGGGAGACCTTAGAACAGCCTTCCAGTACTTTAAGGGGGCTACAAGAGAGCTGGAGAGAGACTTTTTACAAGGGCATGTAGTGACAGGACAAGTGGAATGGCCTTAAGATGAAGGAGGATAGGTTTAGATTAGATAGTAGGAAGAAATTCTTTACTGTGAGTGTGGTGAGGAACTGGAACAGCTTGCCCAAAATTGTGGATGCTCCATCCCTGGAAGCGTCCAAGGCCAGACTAGATGGGGCTTTGAGCAACCTGGTCTAGTGGAAGGAGGTGTCCTTGTCCATGGTGGAGGGGGTTGCAGCATGATGATCTTTAAGGCCTCTTCCAACCCCAAACCATTTTGTGATTCTATGAATCTCCAGAAGAAAAACAACCAAATGCCAAACAAAAAACCAAAACCAACAAACAAACCTGAAGCAAAAAACCCAAGAAAAAACATTGTCTACTTTTAGTATCAGATGAACCACTATGTGTTCTTCAGCATCTCCTACATGAGTAAGCAGCAACCAGTCCAATCCACATGACATAGAGAATAATAATAATGGGATCACACTGTGGTACTGCTTCAAGAAGCACATATTTTGTTTCATAACTATGAGCTTAGCCAGACCAAAAATCCAATGGGATGGGACAAACAGATCTTTCAATTATTTATGCCATTCCTATTTTATAGTTCCCCTTCTAAGCCACAATCTACTCAACTATACAGTTCCACATATAGTGCAAAACAATTAACATCATAGTTATCTACCTCCTTCATGTTAGACTAAACCCAGAACTTCAATAATAGTCCTCAGTAAAATCTGTAGAGTTTGGCTGTGCTTTGTGTTGAAACTGCAGCTGTTTCAAGGTGCTTACAAATGTACCTTGATTCAGGCAGGAATCTCTGCGGCTAGGCAAGACTTTTGGTAGATCACTAAAGTTTTGGGACAAGTTTTTCAGTTATAACATGTTAGTGAGGACTGCTTTAAACTGATTCTTAAAGGTGTATTTCCTTTGATTTTAGCAAGTTAGTAGTAAACAGAATTCTCACATTTTTTCCCTGGATTGTCCAAAACATATTAGTTTAAAAGATAGATACTAATTAATAGTTACTGTTAAAACAGCCAAGAAAATTCCACCCCATTCAGACTACCCATAAAATTCCTGTCCCTCAGGCAAACACACTGCTGTTAGACTTCCCTCTCTATAATAGATTTAAAAGTAGGCATGATATGCAGCAAAGACTATTGAAGGTGACCAGAATCAGGCTGCCTCATCTCCACAGGTAAAAGTCTCTCATGTGAACCACTGCCAGAGTTTTCTGCTTGAAATGAATTTGATAAAGCCTCCAGGCCACAAATAAATCTGGTAGAATGAAATATGGGTAAAGTGTGACCTTTCATCAGATTGGGAAAAAAAGAAAGGACAGAAATATTCTTCTGAAGATCAAAAGGTCCCTGGTGCAGACACTAGTTTTTGTTTTGGATTTGTACAATGCATTTAGATGCAAAATCTGGTTTTATGTTCAGTGGAAAATAATGAAGAAATACTACCTTTGTAATGGTAATATACTGACTAGCAAAGTGAGGCTCTTTTTTCATTGCAGCCTCTGGGACCAACTTCAGGCAAATATTAGGTAATACTTTTTAAAAATTATGAATTTAGACCATCTTTTAAATACTTCTGATAAATAACTTCAATACACAAGACATAAATCATTGTAAGAAAAACATGACAATGGAACTTCTTGCCTTTGAAAAAGCCTCCAAGGTCTACAACAGAATCTCATCAACACATAATAAATCACAAAACAGTAAGAACAAATACAGAAGTATGTTTCTATACAAAAACCTATACTCACAAGCACAATAAGTCAAAATCATTGCAACGTAAATCAGCTGAAGATGGAATTTAGTTCGACAAGTATCTTACGAATACATTTTAAAACGGATTTTTTTTTGGTGTTTGTGTGGTTGGAGCAAAGGTATGGGAGTTAGGAATTAAAGGAGCCTATTAAAACGCTTATATCAGGCAAACTAAGACTAGCAGGAAAAAATCTGGCACACATCCATGGAGTATTTTCTTCATATTAGCTGTGCATTACTTCAGCCTCAATTTTAGAGGACAGAATTCCGCAGTTAAGACTGTACCTTAGACACACTTATGAAAGTGCCTGAGAAGACAAGCTATATCAGCTAAAATGTCCTAAAATGTAATGTTCTCAGGAGATGTAACTGAGAAATACATTCAGAAAAATATCAGGTCTGTAGGCCATGATCCTACCCTGTAGAGACACTGTCATGGACTTCACTGTCATATATATTCTCTTCCAAGAACATGAACAGAGTTGCAGTACATCCTTTTTGCTTATGACTAAATGAAGAAACAGCAAGGAATTTATTAAAAATAAGGGAATTTTCATTAATAAATAAGGTTCGCTTTTGCTGGAACCATTGCATGACACTGTGTTTTGAGGGAGTCAGATTTGTAACTAATTTTATTGCCTGGATATAGTGTACTACAACTATAATAAACAAAAGCCAACAGGAGGATCTCAACAGCTGTCTCCACTAAAACTGCCAGACCAGAAATTTTCCCTTCCCAACAAAGCTATAAAGGGTCCCCACAAAGTTCCACCATATTTTGGCTTCTTCAGCTATTCCATCTAGAACTACCATTAAATAAATGATAAAACAATGATAAGAGCCCATAATTCAACACATTTTTCCTCTTATAAAACAATTTCTTGATATACACATTCTTCTGTGCTACAGAGAAGTAGTTCCTACAATTTCACCTTTTAAATAAATTGAATGTATTTTGGACTGACAGCATTTTAACTATTACAGATAAACACTGCATATAAGCCTGGTTTACTGTTATGCAATAAAATATGCATAAATAAATAAAATACGCATAAACAATTTCCTTCTACCATAACAAGCGTGAGGATCAAGTAAGACAAAGCAGGATTTCTGACGCTTTAGCTACACAACCCCTGTGGGGCTCCAATGGCTTAACCAACAAAAAATCATTATATGCAGGAGCCAGGAGGTTTTCTAGCACATTCTGGTCTCATGAAACTCTCATTCTTCCATTTTGTTCATATATGGAAGACAGAACACTACTTTTTCTGTCACTACCATCCATACATGCAGTACATTTCACTCATAAAATACTGAACATGTACAGAGAAACCTATTTTACTGAAGGATAAAGGTATTTATATGGCAATGACTAAAACAACCATGATATTTCTAGGCATTAGGATAATATACATTACTTACCCTAGGAAAAGAATATTAAAGCTAAAAGCTGATTATTAGCATCAAGCACTTTTGCAAAGTGTACATAACCATCTGCCAGAGAGCTTGTAATGAATCATACAGGCAAACACAATCATGGTGCAACATCACCAGAAGAGAAAAGAAAAGACAAAGGCACATAAATGTAACATTTTTTTTTTCTACTCTGAAAACAAGATCAAAGTAAAACTTTGACTGTGTTTTTAAATGATAACACAGTTTCCCCAAGTGCTGATTTTCTAGAAGTTCAAGATTACAGTTCAGATGATAATGTAAAAGCATGTGTAATGCACATGTAATGTGTTACAATTGCAGCAAAGCAGAAATTTACCAAATCTACATCAATAGAACAATATAAACCTCTGTTCTTCCTAACAATTAATATTGGCTGCAAAGATGACTGGGCCTGGCTCTGTTCTTATTACCCGTATACTAGTTTCAGCTTCCTTACTGCAAGCTTTGCTTGCTCTTCTGGTACTTTGTTATCACAATATTTCCCTTTTAAACACATCCTAGTGTTTCTTTTCATTTAAGAATCACATCCTTTCAAGAAACTTGGAAAACAACCTAAAAGCAAACAAACAAAAACTGCATTTTTGGTTTATGAAATGTATTCTACGTTTATGTGCAGAGAAAATTCTGGGCTGGAACAAGCTGTCCTGTCAACACTTAAGACCTTCTTTTAGCAAAAAATTTACATTCACTCATTTTTGATTTCCACGTTAGTCCAAACTAGTCAAATGCAGAGAGGAAACTGGTGGCATACATCACAATTACAAGCAAAGTACCAGTGAAAAGTTTTTGTGACCAAAGTGTACCAAGGCAGCAAGATCTTATTAGTGAGATATATGAGGCCATTGTACTATAGGCAAGGACTACAGAGTGGTAAAAAGGAATTATAGAACTGATTTTTATCCTGGAAAATTAGTAATGTAGATAAAACAGAGGTCTTTTTAGAAGCTAATTGGGGTGTTAAAAGTTATTTTTAAGCCATTGCAGAACATAATCATGTGCTCAAGTGCATAGATTAAGCACATCAGCCAGAGAAACCACAGAAGTAGGTGGGTGTCCTTCCCAAAATGGGCTCCTGAGCAATGATCAGATGCATCCATAAAGTCCAACAGGTCCAATAAGATAAAACTGCTTTATCTTGACTATTTTGTCTGAGTATGCTATGTATATCTGAGTATACTACATCTTTAAAAACAACTTTTGGATAAAATTGGCCTCTTGACTCAGCATGTCTTTGTAAACTAACATTTAAAGGACGTATTCCACAAAAAACGATGCTATGTCTTCCTCCTTCCAGTTTGAGCCAATTTCCCTGGTATGGAAGCAGGATGTACTTCAAGTTCTCATGTCTTCACTGGTAATAAAGGATAAAATTAGTGCCAGGCTCAACAATCTGTCTTTATTAAATAAAAATAGTATTTTACATTTGCATCCTGAATATGTAAAATTTCCTTTCTTTCTTGTCCGTAGCAATGTATCGCATACAGGAATTATTCCAAGTTTCACAGACAAAGCAACAGCAGTGGAGTACTAGAATATTAGAGAGGCAGCATATAACTTGCAGAAGGTGATAGCCTGGTAGGACCTATTTTAACTTAGGGTATAAAGTGAGACAATGCCAAGTAGGTGGTTTATGCCATCTCTTGTAATACAGTTAATACAAATACTGAAAGCATGATAAATGAAGGTAAATATTCTCAGGTTCTTTCCATTAGACTGGGAGTTGAAGTGCTTAAAAAATCCTCCACATGCATTAACCTGAACATTATAAAAGTTCTACCTGCAACCACAGTTTTAGCAAGTGAAATCTGTATGTGAAGGACACCCAATTCCAGTTTAATTTGAAGTTTTCTACAGCATCTAAGGTGTTGAGACGACTTGCTTCTCATTAGGTATATCAAACACATACATGCCAATAAAAAGGAGTTGAACAGTATTAGATGTATAAATAGATACAAGAAAACAACACCTTGAAAGCAATGCCAAATATGTAGATGTTATCAGTACTTACTTTCACATTCTGGAAATGTCAAAGGAAGGTCTTACAATGGGATTTTAGAATTTAGATTTCTGGGACTGCTAACTGAACTATACAGAAACCAGGATTCTGGCTTTCAAAATAATGCAAAAAAATATGGTTTTTATTTATTTGCAGCCTTCTATTGACATTTTGCAGAGGAACATTTTCATGCTTCTGTAACCATGAGGAATAGAATTATTTCCCCTAAATTTAAGCTATCATTTTTTAATCTAATTAGTTCACAATCTAGGACATACCAGACCAAAAGGACAGAGTAACATAACCACTGGCAACACCCAAAAACAAGGTAAGATGTGGACACTGAAAAGCTTTGGCAGAGGGACTTTTCAGCCTTCTGCTGCATTCTGTGAGAAACATAAGGTTCTCACAGAAACTAGGCAAAATACTGTTAAGGGTTTTTGTAAACTATTTCTCTATCTTTGCACCTGTTGTTTGTCAAGGAATTGTTATGATATCCTAACAAGAAATATTTTGAAATGGGTGTTCTGTGGATTGACCAATCACCCTGATGGGTGGTTGGTCAGAGGTCCAATAATCTTTTGCCATGCTGGCGACTCAACTTATAAAAACTGATTTATAATTAATTAAATCAGCCATTTTCTCTGGACTTTGCTCGTGTCCTTTCTCTTCATCCCGGGCTCAACAGCGACAGTAAGATTTTTCTTTTACCCCAAAACTCTTGAGAAAATTTGTAACAGCTGCAGTTTACATTTCAAATACAATCTAAACTACTCATGCACATAACATATTAAAAGGCTCTTAGCCTTTTCCAAGCTCATAGATCAGAGATACATTCTTACCTAAAGATGCAAAGGGAGACATACTAGAATTTTTGGAAGCCTCTAAACCTACACTGAGAACCTCTCAAAATCTGTCATTCATTTATGAATATTAAACATTTTAAAGTTTTAACCACAAAGTATTTTAAAGTACAGAATACATGGCTATTCCAGCTCAGAGACATTGTTAAAAGTTGACTATAACAGCTGAGACCAGAGCAGAATATAAAAATTAAAAACAGAATAAGGATTTAGTAATCAGTTATTCCTCTGGTTTTATTCTCCTGCCTGTAACTTTTATTTCTGCTGAGCTCTGCAGATGTCCCACAGAATGGGGGATGTCCAGTATTACACAGTCAAATCTTATGTCTCATGAAAAGCATATGGAGTATGGCTTTCCACATATTTTCATTGAAACCAGGCTGGTTTTCAGATGCCTAGTAAACTGGAAAAATGACACAGTGCACACATGGATAAAACCTTCATGTACAGCAGATGCACTACCAACTACAGTGTATTTGATGTCCATGTGCAGAGCTGTTCCACAGTCCCAAACTGTCCTGTATTTCAACAACTAGTATTTAGGATTCATAGCTCTACTTTTATAGAAGAATATTAAATGAAAAAAAGAAGAAGAAAAAGAAAAGGGCAAGATAACAAATCCTCTCTCCCTTATTTCTAATACTGAATACTTTAATTTCTGTTTGGCTTCTCTTCATTAAAATTACTTCATTCTGCCAGCTGTGATATGGTGCAATACTTACTAAGCCATCTGCCAATTCATTTTTTTGGAAACAGGTGCCTCCTTCTGACATGGAAGAGCCAGAAAAGGATAGAATTTGATGAATGAACATTTAATTGATTTATGAACATTGAGAAATCAATGAAAGGGAACCAAGTGTCACTTATTTTAAAGCCTGATTTGCACCAGTCATGAAAGCCAATATTTTAAGTAGTGGTAACGCCCCTTGAAAATGCTTCCAATTGTTTAACTAGTCTACAGAATGTTTGGTGAGAAATCCGTACATTTAAACAAAATTCTCACTGTGTAAAGCAAATGCAAATGGAAACTGCTTGAGGATTCACACATTCTGGTTTATTTTAAAAATACACTTGTATTTCAAATAAAGACAGTTCTTGGCTACTGTTCATGTAATTAACAGTTTTAAAAGCCTCAGGCCATCCTCTGTAAGCAGGAACAGGGTATCTGCAAATTACAGTAATGCAGAACAGACCCACATTTTGTTTACTTCAGCAGCTTCTGATCATTTTCCATGACAGACATATCACAAAAAGGTCCTGGCTGATACTAGAAAAGTCTTCTAAATGAGAAGCTCCCAGTTTGCCTTTAAAGCATCACTTTTTTTCTTAGTCCTCGAGGCTATCAGTTTATTGAAATAGCTGTCTTAAAAGCAAGAGTTATTTTTCTTTATTGGGTGTACTGTAGTCTAAAACTGTGGTCCAGCAGAGTTAGGTCAGAGGTAAGTGAGTGCAGCTTTTCTGCCGCCACTGCAGAACCAGCAAGGTAAAAAACATATGAGTACAAAGGAGCCCACTTCACATGAAATAAATGTTCCAAAATAGAGGTTTTAAAAGTAGAGAAATTTGTGGCTTGTTAAGTTCATGATGTCCATGAAGTGCATTTTTAAAAAAATTATTCACTGTAAATATGTTTAAATAAGTTTACTTTTCAAAAAAAATTCTGAAAACTAGCAATTAAGCCATTGATAACTGAGAATAATTTGTCTGGTTGCAAACTTCTCAGTCAGCCAAGAAGGTTTTCATGTGGGCAGTAATAGTCTATGAAGCACAGTCTCACTCTGATGCTTTTAGCCATTGGAGTAGTTGTATGCTTTTGCAAGTAATTGATGGAATTAATAGTATAAAATGAAGCTGTCCCAATATTGCAAAGAAATCTGAAACCATAATAATTTCCAATATTAAACCCACTGCTTCATTATATTGGAATAATTGTGCTTAACAGTTTGCAGGCATTAATATTAGCTTGTGCCTGATAGGTTTAATTTCATGTCTGTGAGAAAATGCAAGAATTATTTCAAATATATTAATTATATTTTTATCATCTGAAGAGGGATATTTTTTCCTATAAGCACTTTTCACATGGAGGTCCAACATAAACATTTTTCTTTCTTTCATCAGAGTGATGAGGTTTGATGAGAGAAATTAAGAGATGAAAAAGCTTATTAAATCACTTAATTCATACTGCTGCCAGTGCAGGATTTTCCATTTTTCAGTGTTTTGCCATCTGTATTACTCATGCAACAGAGATTCCACCGCTTCTCATGAGAGGCTTTTCTACAGTCTCATAGATCTTAGCTTCAGAAGATATATCTCTACACTCTATATGAAATTAAAACAAAGTTTAGGCCATGACTCCCTACAGTTTCCCTGCCTGCTGTAGTCCTGCCTGGAATACTTCACAGCTGGCCAAAAACTTGGTCCATTGCTAGTCCATCCTTCCTCACCATGGGCTGCACTGGGGTTCCAGAACAGTCCTTGCTTAAACATTTCAACTGACATTTACCAAAGGTATAGTGCTCTTAACCTTGCAAAATGTGGTTACAGTGTAAAAAATTATCTTTCCAGGGTGAATAATCTGTTTAGACCCAATTGCTTACTGGCCTGGTTTTTTTTCAATCAATTCACAGTCCAAGTGAATCCATTACCAAAGCAGAAGAGAGGCAAAACAATACAGTTTGGATACAATAGTCTGAAAACTGTCATAAAAAGAAAAATATTGATAATATATTAACGACAGCACTTTAAGATGAGACAATGAAACACATTTGAAATCTTGAATAACCATCATTTATTTCCATAAGTTTCATGACATTCATTTCACCTAACTTCTGGTGCTGACATCTGAACTTGTTACCCAATAGTCTCCTTCTGACCAACAGAGAGAAATTTCTCTGACTCCACAAGGAAATATTGGTTGACCTGATTTTTGCATTTAATCAAAGAAGGTCACCTAAACACCCTAAACAAGGATACAATCTTCATTAATGCAAAAAGAAAATATTCTAAGCTGGCCAAGTTAGGAGATACTGTAATTTCATGACATCATCTAGTAAATACTTTAACGTATGAATTTTGCTTCCTAAAAATGATACTCAAGTGGCTGAACAGGCAAAGGAAGGCGGAAATTAGTAGAAGAACATCAGCTGATAACTAATTTGATGAACTAGAAATAAAGTTATTTATGTTCAAGAAAAATTCTATTCACTGGACATTGCTATTAAGGCTCACATTGCTGAAGCAGTAACAAATCAGAATGTTTCATTTAAAACCAAAAGTGAAGCTTTATTAGTTATTTATAATAGAATTTGATCACAGATTTGACTGAAAATATTGACATAAAAATCAAGTAAAAACATACAACTACAAGCAAGGTGTTCTCTAATCAAGCTATACTCAAGCTAATAAGCTAAGATTGAACTATTTGATTTGTAAATAAAAGTCACTTTGGCTGTGGCTAGCCTGAATGTGGATTCACATCCAAACAATATAGACATCACCAATGTTGTCTCCAAATTTCCTGTACATACATTTCTAGTGAGATAGAATAAAGATTTTTAAAGATTTGAATTTCCTGTGTAGAAAAATTACTCAAGTAATGATTCAGATTTAGATAAAAGTCCAGTAAAAGGACTTTCTAATTGGTTTGTGTTGGGAAGAAAATGTACCAGTTTAATGATAAGATAAGAGACCTCATAGAAGATTTGATCTTATCTACATATTCCACTGGAGATGGAAGATTATCTTTCCAGCAAAGGATATATTTGGAGAGATAAAGAAGAGGCTGTTACTCAGACGGTGATGTACTTATGTTAATATTTACAGAGCAGTAAGTTGTATGGGGGCAAGGAGTCCAAACTCAAAGAAGCCCTAATCTTGGTATCTGTATGCAGCTAAATTTTGTCCTGTCCCATCATGAGTTCTGATGCCTCACTAACCAGGGAAAATAACCCACTTTAATTCCTTCCTTTGCTTGTACAGCAGTAGGACCAACAATAAAAAGAATGCCCAGTTTTTGTGGCAGAATCAGCAAGAGGGTGGGCAATGTTTATGAGAACTGTTACTGAACTATGTTTATTAGTACTGAAAAAAAGAAAATATTTATCTTTATGAAGTGCAAAAATAGTTTGCAGTTGCTCTGTCCTCTTCAAATTACACATCCATAATACAGTTCAACAAATATGAATGTATGAAAACATGCTGCAAATATTTGTTTTGCACTCTCCATAAAAAGGTTAGTGCACGTACTGTATTTTTTTCTTGAGGGAAACAGATGTCAGGAACTAGGTACCTTACTGTGGCCCTAAATGTCCTCTCTCTCTCTGAAAGCGTTGTTTATTCCTCTTACACAATTTTTCACTTCCTTTTCATTCCCTCTTCGACATCAGTTTATCTTTGAATTCAGATTCTTAACTTGAACATGCTCTTCGGAAGTATGACATATTGTTATTATCAAATAAGTGTGCTATTACCAGATGAGAGAACCTTCCTCCAACCTGCATGACTGCTTACAAAAGGAAGGATTTAAATCACAGGGACTGGGGTGATTTGTAAGGCTATCTTACTGTCAACTGCTTAGATGTTTTAAAAATACATTCCTTTAAACAAACAGCACATGCATTTTTCTTTAGGATGTCAGTAAGGCAGATTTCTCATTTTCCAAAAGCCTTCTGGATTCTTTCAAAGTCTGCTGCCTTTTCACATCAACATAATACAGCAGTCACATAATACAACAAAAGTCAAAATCTTACATAAAGATTTTAGGTTTAAATTGTCCAAATGCACAAAACTGAAATTAAAAAGACATTTTTCAAAGCACAGAAACAGTATATAAGCATATAGAGTAAGAACATCTGTTAAGTTTTTACACTTATAATTCCACAGTAAAGAGTAAATACACAAATGCTATGGTAACAATTTTTAAAAACAGGTTTTAAAAGCTTTACTAGAGCTAGTTGCTACACATTAGCACACAAGTTATTTCATGCAGTTTCAAACCAATGATAACTTGTTTAAACAAGTGCTATATTATGCTTTGCCCAGTATGGGAGATAGACAGGGCACAGCACTTAACACTGTCAGATATTCAGCAGTGCAGTTGTAAGATCCTTAACATTAGCTGTAATTTCCATGTTAGTTTTGAACTCACGCTATTTGAGTTTAAGATGTAATTACACTTGTTACCAGCTAAAGTTTGCTGTCATCACATAACTCTGAAGAGAGTAAGCACAGCCTTTGGGCACTATACCCAAACTACATAAAAATGTTAAGGAGGAAGGACACGTACCAACTATTCTTCATAATCCTGGGACTCACTTCCTACTTCTGTATTTGGATGACTCATCTTTCAAAGATTAAAATAACATTCATTATTAGAAAATGCTCACAGTGAAAGACACTACCATCTGTCCTACAAACAGGAACTTCATTAATGCACAGTGAGAGTATTCTTAGATATGTGCCTACATTACTTGTATAGACTAGAGTTCAATAGATACTTGTGAATTCTACTTTGGATATCACTTGAAATTTTGGACTGAAAAAGGAAATCATTATAAAAGTAATGAAATGGCAGAAATAAGCATTTTCTATTTAACAAAGTTTTGGAATGTGGAAGTGATAATGGAGTTAGAAAAACCCCACTAATTCATGTTATTGTTATTACTCAAGATGTGATATCATAAAGTCCCAATCTAAATTAACATGACCAATTATATTTTAGGTACAGTAGCATCAACAACATACTAAGCACACAGATATATACAGTTATAATCATGTATATATAAAATATAGAATGTCTTTTAATGTTAATACAATCTCGATATAATCATGTATATATAAAATATAGAATGTCTTTTAATGTTAATACAATCTCGATGAAAAAACCTTGAGAAAATGTTTTATTAAAAAAAGTGGGACACCAAAATAAGTCTATAATTTGAAAATATGATCACATTAAATATCCGATTATCTGAGAAAAGATATCCCAAGTTTAACCCAAGACAGTCCAGGAAAGCCAATCCAGCCAGTGGCTACAAAGAAAGCAATGAAGTTGACATATTGGTAGGAGAGGTGCTGAATTTAGACCCTCTGAATTTGAAGCAGTTAACCACATAATCTACTTGTGTGAAGCTCTGATGGTTGTCTAACTATCCTTATGATAGCAAAGTTGAATGTAATTTACTGAGGCAGAACTAATATAACAAGCTTCATAAGCAAGTCATGTTTCAAATATTATGGAGGAGCCAGACAGATCATGTTACAAAATTCAATATGTTGATGATAAGGACCAAGATAGGAATTTTAGACACATTAATGAAAGCATAGCATCAAAAAAGGGAGAGAATAAAACATCAAAGAAACAAAGGAAACATAACTTGCAGATTACAGAATTAAATGCATTGAAGGATGGTGGCAGTATCAATTGCTAAGGAGAAAAAGGGAGCATGCAAGCATTTCCAAGGGAATACACAAAGTCTGGTTTTGGCTGCATTATGCTTCCACTAGTGCTGTGACATCTAGGAAAAATACTGTGTACTGAAATGATGGATTGGATGTTACAGGGCAAGATGGGAACAAACAGACTGAGTCACCAAGACAGAGTGGTAACTGAAATTTTCAGTGGATCAGATTATTGACCTCTTGTCCCTTCAGCAGAAGTACAATATGAGAACTATTGGGCAAATGCCCTCCCTTTTAAGGAAGGGCACTCAAAGGAGACGGGATGGAACATCAGAGATGGAACATAAAGATGATTATGAATTCACAAGATGTTACACCAGATGTTCTGAGTGATTAGAAATAAGCTGCAGCTGAGAAAGGGAGTGGAATCCTGAGACTTTGTTAAAGAAGTCATGAGAGACTGGTGCAGAAATAAATAAATAAAATAAAAGATTTTAGATCAGACTAAATAAAATATCAGACTAAATAAAAAAGATAATGAGCAAATGGTGGGGAAAGTAGGAATGACTGGTAAGATATTATCATTAATTTTAAAGTGCTAAAAATCTGAACTATGGGTCTTGATGAAAAGAAATTGTTCAGCTTATAGGAAAACATAATAACCTGTCATAGCTCTCTTTCAAAAAAAGTGTAAGTTCTAAAAACAGACAAGATTTTCAGCAGACTAAAAATCCAATAGGGTCCTGGATCCTGTCCCCTGTTTTTTAAGTTACAAGTTCATGAGCTTTGTCCTTGTTGACATTTGTTCCTGAGAAAAATGCTGAACTACTCACAGTGAAAGAAAGTATTTTGAAGACAGCAAATGGAACTATAATAAACTAATACTGAAGTACCAGGAACCAAAGGTGGGGACTTAACACTGAGTGACAAAATGTGAGGAATGTAAATACCAGGAATATATAAAATACTTTATTAATTTATTCCATGTTTCAGATGATTTTTTATCTCAGATTTGATTTTGAAGTTACATATTCTCACATTACAGCATTTTAATTTATATATGTAGATCAAATATCCCTGTAAGAATGCATCACCAAACCTACTTGTTTCCATGGTTTTGCCCTTAGTTTGCACATATTTTATTATGTAGTTTTCCCTTCCTAAAATGAGAAAACTGCTGAAATGAGAACTTATCTACTAAATCAACATCTTGAAAGTTTTAGGTGGCAAAGTTTGCAGATAGCAAACTAAAGCCAAGTCAACATTTTCTTATATTACTTAAGAAGTTTATATGCTTCCTTTTCTATCAGAGATCTTACAAGAGCTCTGTATCTGTCAAACAGAAGCTGTGCAGCTGTAAGTAAAATGATAATTGGAAAGATAATGTTAGTAGAATGCAGGCATCTCTCTCAAAGCAGCCTAGTCATATGCTGCATAGAAGAAACCCAGGATTGGCTGAGTAAGGGAATTTACTGTTTCCCAGGAAAGGAAATTGCCTGCACACATCTGGCAAAATGTTCTAAATGTTTAGTTTTGACAAAATATACATTTCAGCTCTGCTTATAAGGTGAGTTCTGTAGAGTAGGTATCTTCTTTCTAAAAAGGGAAAGATCTAATTTGTACTTTAAATATACCAATCCACTATTTGCTATTTTATGGCATATATTGTGTACACTCGGCTCTAAAGCAAGCAGGAACTCACAGGCTAAAAGCTGTATTTTAGTTTACAGAAAAAATGTATCATGAATGTAAATACAACACTCCATATCAACAGCAGAAATGAAAGACGAACAGAACAATGAACATGAAAGAAATACTGAGAGGATGTGACTAGTCTGAATTATAACTTTTTATTCCGTTCCTGACATTTATAAGACTCCATGCCAAATTATTTAAATTCCTCCCTACTTCAACATGTCTAACAAAGAAATAGTCCTTCTCATAAGTGACGGGATAGATCTTCTCAGTCATTCAGTTTTCAGAATAAGCCCTCCCCTTCAAGCAGACTCGTTATAATGCCTCTAAGGCTCAGTAAAAAGGCTGTATTCAGGCATCTTCCTTCCTCTTCCTCAGATTTCAAGGACAAAAATGGATTTAACTTGCCTTACTTTTCACACCAGTTTTCTAAATTTAGCTGTTACTACTTTCTTTCCCCCTGAACTCTGACTGGCTTTGACTCCCTGGAGAGGCAGAGAAGACCACTTCCTCCTCCACAGCTGGGAAAGCTGCTCCCAAGGGATAGAAAGGGTGAAGAACCACAATCAACTGCTCCAAAAGATGAACCAAATACAGCACTATGCTGTAGCGAAGGGTTAAAGGGATGTGTATTTATTTCGTTGGCAAGGTGAACACTAACTTTCCTGGACAGTGGGAAAGAGCACCTCATTAAAGCAATATGAGTCCATTGGACCCAGATGGGAAAAGAGCAAAACCCTCTCTCACTTACGTGTGTGTGGGGGGTTGTATTCCAGTTACTGCCCCTACAGCCTGAGATTATCAGTGAAAGGTTGGGGAAAACATTACCATGGTGAACCTCAGGGTGTTACTCCAAGAGATAGATGAGAAGCACAGTGAGTAGCAGCTAAGTGGTGGTGCCTGCTGTGCTGGTAAGAGTCTTCCATTAGGAGTTTGTTGTCGCTTCTCAGAATAATACCTGTGCTTTCTGTACCCTTTCCCCGAACTGCAGACAGCTGCCACAGCAACTGGCCGTTTACTCATTCATACATTCATTCACAACAAAAAAACCCAGCTTAAAACACAGTAAAAATGGAACTTGTTTCTCTTTCCAGTATTCCTACAACCACAGTCCTCCCTAGTGGAGGCCCAAGATACAGCAAGGCTTCTTAGGCAGTCTCCAAATTCAGTTTTGCTCCTGGCCTCATTACAGCACAAGGGCCTCCCGGGGTCATGCTTAGGCCTTTCATAAAGGAAAACAGACTCCAGTTCAAACCTTTAGAGACACTCATCTCTCCTCAAAAACCCAGCAAAACTGAGCTGCCAGATTACAATGGTAATCTGACTCACTAGGGTGGCATACAGATCCCAAGCTTTATAGCCATTCAAAAACTACTGATTTAATCAAGCCTCTCATGGAGATCCTGTCTAATGAATTCTCAGCAGATTCTCCCTTAAATCTTGTATTTTATGTGTATTCAGTCCCTTGAATAGAGCTCTAATAATTAAAAAGAAAACTTCTAAAAGACTACCCTGCTCAGTCTCATATTTTCATTTAATATCTAACTAAAGAATTAAAAAAATCCATGACAATCAGAAAAATAAAGATTATCCTCCAGTTCTTCTTCATTAAGAGACAGATATTTTCAGGGCTGGAGCAATCTAATTTTCAGCACTACTCTGTTGAGTATAAGCACATGGTGGTAAAAGGAAGGATGACTAGTAAAATACGGCCCTATATTTTTTCGGCTAGCTGTGCAAGGAAAACAGGGAATAGACCATTTTAAGGACAAATCGTAATGGCAAATTCCTATTTAACTTAGCAAATTAATTAAAGTGCCCAAATAACAGAAAATACTGAATTGGAATGTCTGGTTAGATACTTAGAAATGCTTCACACAGTCTAGTGCATTAATCTAATGCTCTGTTCTGTCTTCACTGGATAATAGTAGTTTGGTCAAATGTCTTGCAAAAGACTGTTATTCACATGGAATAAAACATTCTTTCAAGGACTTCAATTCATTGAAGATTAGAAATCAGTATACAACAAGTTTGAAACTTTGTTATCAATGCAAGTAGCTGTCACATTAATCTGCTTTGCTATTGCAATACAAAATTGAAGGGATGGAGAATGCCTACTTCATATACAAAACACTCCACATACATACATACATTTTGTTGCAAATAATCTTGACTGTTCCAAACATATTCCTCTGTTTCCTCTGGTCAGAAGGATGAACAATGGCACATGAATACTCTGCAGGAAAAAATCTGACAAATTTGTTCCACTCATCACAGTCCAAACATAATCAGAATGTTTCTGGAATTCTCCAGAATTAAATTCTAGAGATTTTGCTTTCCAAAGGTAACTATGTAAAGAAAGATCAGCAGCTTCCAACAGTCTAAGACATGAATTTTAACTGTTACAATTATTTTTGAGAATCCCTGAACACAAATTCCAGGATATAAAAAAGTAAAGCCACATTAATACACTATATGAGATAAAGCAAGTTGTGTAAGAGTCTGTTCTAAGAGATCCTGAGACATGCTGGGATTTTCCTCGACTATGAGAAACTTTGGTCAGTAATTCATGTTAGTTTGACTAGCACGGCATTCCCTTTGTTTATTTTAATTAAGAAAAATCTATAGTTTCCAGATCCAGACCTAGCCAAAATCTCAGGCAGTTTGTCTTCAGGAGTCAGTATCCTATCATGCTGGTTTCAATAAGACAAATTCTTCCTACAGAGAAGTAAACTTTTCCAAAATTTCAGTGGAATGGACTCTTTCCCAGGGTCTGGTAAGTTGGCTAGTAATTTTCCACTTTTTCGAGATGACCGATCATTGCAGAGACCATGGGAGCTGGGAAGTAGGGGAAGCTCCATTTTACTCTTACATATAAATTTCAAATACTTTATTAGAATTTCCCTCCCCCTCTAAGGGTATTTCCCACTCCCAAGGGCACAGAATTGGGCTAGGGAGAGCTAACAGGGTAATTCCTATTCAGCCATGCCACTTCCTGAGCCATGCCTTACTGCCACCACCTCTGGATGGTTTTTCCTCTTCCAGTCCCAGCTGACTTGTGATTTCTAACTCTTTTATTAACATTAGCACTTCCAAAGTTAGCCATGTCATACAGACAAAGAAAAGCCTTTAAAATAATAAATAAAAAGCTTGTAAACGCTTAACTCCTGAAAGACATGCCTAAAAATGAGTATTCATCTCAGAGCTGAATGTAAAATACAAAGTCTGTGTTCAACTGAAAACCCCTAATTACTGCCTCTCTTGTTCTCTTTGCAAGGATGTACCCAAGCCTGCTTTTATATGCATAGGACAGTGTCTTTCTCTGTAATTCCACAATGTATTAAACACCAACTGAATTACGTCTTGGTTCAGAACATTTTAAAGAATATAAATTAAGAACAAACAAGCCCACGGACTTCTGGGCGA